>JAHDVE020010011.1:0-156610 GCA_022606495.2 Halesus radiatus | reverse complement strand
TAAGGTCAAATATGACGGGAGTATTCCAACTGATGGAGGAGTGGATGTAGCACTGTTTGGCTGTGACGGCCACCAGGTGACCGTGGCCCATGGCCATCTGGATAATGCGATTAGGAAAGTCCAGCTGGTCTGTCGTGTCACTGGCAATGTCCTTGATGGAGATGGTTTTACGGCCTGTCAAGGTGCACGTGAAATTTTTCCAGGCCAATTGCCTAGAAATATGATGATTATTTTTTCTTACTTAACTACTCAATGTATTCAACACTATTTCTTAAAATTTTAATGTTTTACCTTTGAATGATGTGAGCGAACAAAACGTGTCCATTGGCACAGCCAGCTGCAACTTGTGTTCCATCCGATGACCAAGAAATACTCTGAATACTTCCAGTTGTTGGGCGCTCCAAGCAATGAGACCACTGCAAAATGGCAATACAATTTTTTATTAAACCAAAAATTTAGTAAACCTCTCTAACGTTGAGTCTAGTGACATAAATTTTGCACGACTTTTGGACTATTTGCAGCTAAAACTCTTTTTCCATCATGAGCAATGGAACTTTGAAAAGTCCATTTATCTGTTAGAGAATATTATAAAATATAATCCCAAACTGTTTGTCCCTTATTTAAAAAGTACAATAAGAAAAAAGGGGGTGTTAAAACTCATGCAAAGCCAGATAGTAGCAACTAGTAGTAATAATTAATAAGTCCTACATATTAAAGAAGCTAGCTTGGTTACTAGTAGTAGACTAGGACTAACAGATGACTTAATCATAAACTACCATGACTTAACACAGCAGGCAATGATCTTAATCAATCAATCAATCTCAAAGTGACAAGGATTCAATTATTGTAAGAAGAATTTTTATACAATAAACAAAAATATGCAGTACCGAGGGTCAACCTACCCCAGTGGAGTCACACAGTCTCAAGATATTGTATCCAGCAATGGCAAACAGATCTCCAGTGGGTGCCCAGCACACTGATAGTATTGGGGTGTCATGTTTCATGCTGGTTGATAGTTGCTGTCCAAACAGGTCCCAGGTCTAAAATAAAACATGAAAACTTCACCAAAAGTGAATATGTAGGTACTCTTGCAGGTATTACACAAAATTAGGTCTCACGAGCACTTGAGAACTGAAAATAAATTAGGTCTAATTTGGAACCCACTTATGCAGAAGGTTTTTCCAGATTAGCTTTTTTTGTCCGGCCTGTCTTATTTTCTCATAAACGATTAACATAAAGAGAGGTTACAACGAAGCTCTCAGAAGCAGAACCATAAGAAAGTTTCATTGAATATAAACAGTGGGTTAACTTCTAGTGTGCCGGAATTGCCCATCGGATAATCAAAATTTGCTTCTGTTGATAGCCAGCATATTTATTTATTTATTTTATTTTAAATGTACATTTACAGAAATATTCCAATGACAAAAGTACATTACATTATAGTTTGTTAACAATATGTGTTACACACTTATCAGAGCTTTGAATTTTAAATTAACAGTTAACATATATATCCAATTACATTTTCCAATTTGTAGTTAATAGCGTAATACATTAATAATATAGGTACAATTAGCACCTGTCATACATATCCAATTGGCAGTGTCAAAAAAATCATTTCTCTGAATACAAGTAGCTATTCTGGGGAAACTACTACAAAAAACAAGTAAGTTATTACGAAAATAGACTCAGGCGGGCCAAGCGCAAATTTATTCTTGGCACATTAGGGAAGTATTAACCTTTAGACGCCCAGCGGTTCCGTACGGGACCGCAGATTTGTGTCATTCAATGCCCAACGGTCCAGTACGGGACAGGTGATTATGGTGCATTTCGCTATCGGATTACACTGATTTATCACAATAGTTTTCAAAATATGAATATTAGCTTACGTAAATAATATCTTTGATATACCGATCCATAATTTTATGTTCGGTCCCGATAAATATTTTTGTCATGATGCGTAATATTAGTGTTTATACCTGCGTTACAAGGTCGACTTTTGGGATATGCGTTGTGTTTTATTATGGCCCGCCTAAAAAAACACACATTCTACACCACTGTCACTTTTTTGTCAACTTGTAAATTGGATGGTATAATCACATTGCTGACCTTGGGATTATTTTAATTTTACTGTAAGTACATTCAAAACAATACTTTTACTATATTGTTTTTCCATTTTTTAAATGTGGGCGTTCTGAACAGCTACATAGTTTCAAAATCTCTCGAGAATACTGAAGATCACAGGGCGTTCTATTTGCTATTGGTACGTGAATTAGTAGAACTTGGTGGAACTAAAAAGGCAAATATTCCAACGAAGTCCATGACAGAATCTATTGAGCGATTGGAAATGAAAAAATTCGGAACATTGGCCGGAATAACATAAGAGCAAGCTTAGGTGTTGCGTATGCTCAACAAATAATAGAATCGTAAGGTCTATATTTAAATGCCGAAAATGTAAAATAGGTCTTTGCAAGGACAAATGTTTTAAAATTTGGCATACAAAAAAAATGTTTAAATTTAATATTTTTATTTTTTATGTTTTTAATGTGTAATTATATAAAATGTGAAAAATTACAAATAAAGCTTTTATAACTATAAGCAATGTTTTGACAATGCTTTTTATTTTACCTAAATAGGATGACTAATTTTAGAGATATAATTATTTTTATAACAGCTACACGTAGGTCGCAAGTCGCGCGAATATTTCACAAAAAATTCTTGGGCAGTGGACTACCTTTATTGCACGCTGCGCACAAGCGTTTAAAGGTTAAATTGGAAGCGCTCAGCATTCCAAAGGTTAAGTAATTAACAACAAAAAATGACATCATTATTATCTTCCTCAATTGTGGGGCTGAAATGCAAAACTGCCTATCTCCAAAATGGACGAGATTGAATTATATATGTAGTCAGTGTAATTCGAGGTTAAGGATCGATTAACATTATTATTTTTATGACAAAATCCTTTTATTATTTTATCTTAAAAAACACCCTTTTTTACAAAACCTACTATTTCCAGCAAAAAAAAAAACATGTACCCTTTTCTGCAAAAGTGACTATTTTTCATGCTATGGCAATGTGTACTATTTCCAATAGATATTTGAGAAAAAAAAAAAAAATTCTGCAAAACGCACTATTTTGCCTAAGATTGACCGATGTATTTAATAGTCGCCAAATTTTAAAACAGTGAAGGAAAGGATTTTTTTTGTTGGTTTTATAGCTGGAAACTGAATCAGGAAGTAGAGTAAACCTAAAAAGTAAAGTCTTCTCCGTATTTGCAAATTTTTTACAAATTTTGAAAAGTAATTAGATGTTTGCAAAATAAAATAATTAAAATTATGAATTCATAATATTATTTATCCAATGACAAGTTAAAAAGTCACGGCAATGATTCCATTTATTTTTTTCAAATGTTTAAAAAAAAATGTTGCATAATGGTTGTGAGAGTCGGTATCGTTTTTTGGCTCTACTGAAAAGTTAGATTTTAGGAAATAGGCAGTTTTGCATTACAGTCCCACAATTATGGAATGTATTGTAGAGCACATTTATTCGATCCTCACTAAGAATATTATGAAGCCCTTGTCTTCACCAATGAGTAGGTACAAGTGTTTAAAATTTTATTTTTCGAAAGCGGTACCTGAAAATAAATTTGATTACTAAGCAGGTTTATTGAGCAAGGAAAATATTAACCATTGTATAAATATATCCCCAGAATCTTATAAATGTGCGTTAACTTTATTACCCTAGTATTGTATGTGCATAGGATAAATTATTATGATTGGGTACATAATAAGTTTTAAAGTCACCTTATAGACACCATCTTCAGCTCCAGAAAGGATGAGATTTTTGTTGAAATTCCAATCTACCGAAAGGACTAAACCCTCATGAGCCTTCCACTGAAAAAACGAGGATATTAAATAAAAAATAGATTGTGGTGAGATCAAGAAGGCAACACAACAAAAATAATCTGTAAGACTTGTTGAACCTGCAAGGTCCTCGTGTTGCCCTGCAAGTGTGTGAGCACAAGGTTGTTAGCCTGGGCGTGCAGGACAGAGGAGCCCATGGGGCCCCAGCAAGCGCAGTGTACCGGGACTCCGGCGCTGGCCACCACTGACCTAGCCAAGCCACTGCGGGACCATACCTTGAGAAGGCCATCCTCCCCAGCTGAAAACAAAATCCATACAAGGATAATCTAAAAATAATTTCGCATTCCTTAAAAGCAAAATGCTTTTGGACTTTTGTTAGAAAATTGATGATATAGGTTTAAAATGAATTAAGAAGAGCATATTGAGCATGAAATCATTGTATATACCAAGTACAGGCAAATCATTTTAAAGAGTAGATCTATGAAAGTATTTGTGCACGCCGATAGTGGTTTAAATTGGTTCGAAATAGTTTGGAACATGCCCCTGCAATCCCTTCTTGTCCCCAAAGTAGTCTCATGATACAGTACACCACTACACAAGCAAGAATTTCTTTAAAATGATTCTACTGTACTGTAATGGCCCGCCTATGCGGAAAGAATGCTTAATGATAAAATATCAAGTAGGCGCCCCAGTGGAAGTAACCCAGAGGCACACTGGGGAAGAGGTGAACTGATGGTGCGGAAGAAAATTGGAGTAAGAGTGTGGAAGAATAACGAGGACCAGAGCCGCTGGAGAACTTGTGTAGGAGGTCAAAATTCATCTTAGGCGCATGCTTTATTTATACTGGGTTTTTATTATTATGTCTGTTAATGCGCCCAACTCCTATATTAATTAAGCTGGGTCGAATATACGATTTCTGATTTTCCGGTTATCTAGGGTAGGCTAAATGTGATCCTATCCATTAGAAACACTCTCCAATTTAAAAAAAAAATATTGGTTATTCCATCTACCACCCCACTTCTTTTGAATTTTTAGAAAATCGTATAAATACTTCTAAAGTTTCATGGGTACCTCGATGCCTGAAATCAAGATTACAAAATAGAAATATTATAAACTTGAATAAAAATATATATCTCCAACCATCCTGTGACACATATTTTTTCCATCATAAGTGGTGGTGTGTGGGTTGAGGTCTGTTTATGCGTACTCGGCGGCTCTGCGCACTTCCCTTCAGAATCAGTTGCGATTCTTGTGAGAGCGAGAGGTTAGGTGGTTTGCTTTCATTTCAACTATATTGTAATAGACAATGGACAGAGAAATGTTAATTTGTGACATGGATAAATCATCAGCCAGAAAAATAGAAAAGTGAAGTGCTGGAGTCCAAACACTTAACCTGTATAATAGTTTAATCACAAACAGAAAAAGCCAGAAAAGTATTCCTGAACTTAATCTCCAGGAAGCCCTATTGCATCCGGTGATTCTAGAGATAATTAAACTGGTGATTTTTGCAACCAGGTGTCTAAAAAAAACTATAATTTTAGATCTCCAACATTGTAATTTTTTTTTTACCATTATGGCATACCTGACAGAGTTGCTGCAGGGATTGCTGCTAATTTTCATGATTCAATCAGAAGTTGAAGTAATAGAGAAATCGAAAATGCGTTGTGAAAGAACAAAAGTGTGCCAAAAAATATTGCCTAAAATTTGACTGATTAATGTTTCACTTTTATACTTTGACGGCAGAAAGGATAAAACCTCAATAAAAGGTGCTAAACAATACCGACAAGTAATTGTTGGAGAACACATATCAGAGAACTAGACTCCATGTATGTTGGCCATGCTGTCCTAAGTTAGGTGGCGGGTAAGGGCATAGAACTTTCCATATATAAGTTGCTGATTTCTCAGAGAATTTTCAGTAGTATTGGCTGCGATGGAACAGTGGCAAATACGGGAAAATGTGGCGGTGTTACGGGACTGTTAGAAAAATGTTCGAGTTGACCATGTCTTTTACATATGAATGAATTGCCCTTAAAGCCCCTATTTTTATACTTAGTGCTGGATCAGTTTCCTACGCAAGCAGCATTGGAAAACAACTAAAGCAATGCGAAAAGCATTCCATTATGAAGTATATTAAGATAGACATATGTAGTTTTGCAGGATATTCCAAAAATCAAAGCGATGATCAACATTACTTATTTGATATTACAATATCCATTATAAGTGGTTAATGTTCTTCTGATTTACTGAACTGATCTCCAGGAAAGATGTCTCAAGCTAGATGGTTGACAAAAGCCAACAGGATATTAAGCCTATAAATCGCCGTTATACAAGCAAAAGTGACCATATGCAGAAATGAAAAAATTGAGATAATTGACTTATTGGCATAGTATTAACATAATGATTCTCTCTCCAAAACTATTTTAGCTTTTAAAAAATGTGACCACCAACTCAGTCACTTTTACTTGTAAGTTTGAATAACAAACTACTTGACATATTGACCAAGTGATATTTGTTGGTGTGTCACTTTTGAAAGATTAATATAATAATGGGATGACATGTATAGCGGCGTTTTTGTAAAAAATCATCCCAAGGGCGCTGTACAAATATTACTTGCTAGAGTTTATCAAATATGATTAGTATTTTGACAGAGGTGGTTGGTTGTGCTATAATCTGATATTAAATTGATTATAATGAGTCAAAGAGTTAAAGAAATGGTGAAATTGTGACTAGAAAAATAAGAGGTAATGTGGGCATACAGGAGAAATTGACCGACTGCAAAATCAATAATGTTTGGGAGAGCAATTTTAGTGTTTTTCTAGAGTTCAATTACATCCCAAAGATCAGGTTGATTAGGTTGATCAATGATCTTACTTTTAAAGGAACTTTTGGTTTGCGTATTTCTAATATCACTAAGCTAATTAGCATTGTATTCAAAATTATTTGTCCATAGGATGTTTTACAAACAGGGATATTATAAGATTTTACATGTGATTGTCTTAAGGCTGTGGTGGTTATTCTTTCTTCAAAAATATGGAAATTTTAAAATTGAAGCAGTGGAAGATTTTTTGAATATATTTTTTAGACTCCAGGCAAGTATTTGCAGCACTACCCCAACTGTTAATACCATACTGAAGAGATGATTGTACAAGAGCACAGTAAACTTGCCTCAGTTGTTTTCTATTTAGTATATACCTAGCATTTTTAAAGTAATAGATGAGTTTCTTCAGTTTTGTCGTTAGGTTTGTAATGATATGTACGTTCCATTTCTATTCAGCTCTATTTATTGAAGGGCAAGTACATGAGTTTCACAATGAGTTATGGCTGTGCAATTTGAGGGTGTGTTGCAATGGCAATAGCTTATTTGATATTTGAAAAGTTAAAATTTTTGTTTTATCTGAATTCAAAGTTAATATGTATACATCAAGCCAAATTTGAACCATAGGTAAACCGTTTTCTACCGTATTAAAGACTTCATCTCAATATTCAGCATTAAATAGATGTAAAACTGTATCATTAGCAAATTTTGTGATTTGTTCACAGATCTGTAAGTTGCATAAATCGTTAATGTATACTAGAAATAATAAGGGGCCTAAAATGCAACCCTGTGGAACACCATTAACTGTTTTTTTTTTAAGGATGACCACAGGAAGTGTTTATTTTGTATTGCGTTCAGTCAGTTAAGTAACTATCAAATAATTGCAGGACTGTATCTGATATTCCTATCCTCTTAAGTTTGTATAAAGTGTCAAATGTCTTCGCAAGATCAAGGAAAATTGCTAAACATTTAATTATTCTATCTACATGACTTATTATGAAGTCGGTAGCGTTAGCAATGGTGTCTGAGGTTGATAAGTTTTTGTGGAAACCAAACTGGTTGACCAAAGCGCATATTTTTTACTAACCAAACAGAGCTCCGAAATTAGTTACTACTTTTAACTACTTTACAAAAGGATATGATTCTACATCATATTTTAAGACAATTTTATGTGAAAACTTTTTAATTATAATGCTTTGCAAGGAAGATAGTTACACGAAAAGGCATTTTTTTGTATTTCTGAAAATTATCTATCGAAATAACTATGCATTTGAAGTCAGATAAATAAAAAAACATTACAAATAAAAAAAAACCGAATTATATTGTTTTGCTTTGTTTCTATCGAACTTTCAAACTCAAATGCGAAAAATTTGAAGGTGAAGAAAACATTTTAAAGACAAATTGAGAAGATTGGTGTTGCCATAGTAATGAAAAAAGGTCTACTTTATTAAATGTCTACATTTTATTTCCAAACTATACATATTTCTAAACATTCATTACACTGTGTAAAAAAAAAATTATAACATAATTTCGGATGTGATGTGGTGTACGTAACATTCTAATTCTAAAGTTAAAATTTTTTTTTATTTTCATTACATAATATAATGAATTTATGCCGCCATTTTATAATAGTTGGTGTAATGGTCAGCGAAATTGCATTCGAAGCAGTTGATCTGGTTTCGATTCTCGGCTGTGACAATGCATTATTTAAAAAATTTAAAAACTAATATTTAAAAAACTAAAAAAAAATTTAAAGTTTAAATTTCAAAAAATATTTTTACTTTTATTTTCATCTCTTATTTTTACTGCAAACATTATTTTTGGTTCAATTTTTTTTATTGGAATAATTTATCAAAGCTAACTAACTAACTAACTAATCACGCTGTTTCACCGTAGGGGTAGGCAGAGAGGACGGACCGCCAAACAAATAGATCTTGGCATACACTTCTTGCTTCATTCACTTTCATACAACGTCTCATACATTCTCTTCTGTTATTCCGACTTCTGACATGGCCCGACTCAAGTATTTGATTCACTTGGCCGTGCCATGTCTTCCTCGGTCGTCCCCGGCTTCTTCTTCCATTCACATTTGCGTCATATATTCTCCTTACACTCCTTTCTACGTTCATTCGCTCTACATACCCAAACCATCTAAGCGTCCCTTTCTTAATCTTACTCACATTAGCCTTGCATTCTTAGCTTATAAACCTAATTGCAATATATATTTTTTAATCTTTGAAGATAATATCTCAAATGAAATATGAAACAGAAAAGATACAGAAAAAAGTCTTTTCGGTTTTATATTTCATTTAAGATATGTTAATATTATCTTGAATTTATTTTTGGCACAAACTTTAAGCTTCGCAAATCCTACAATAATTATAATATCTTGTGATTTTTCACAGGTCTGTGCTAGTAATTTAATAACAACTGGTGTATTTTCTTCCGGTTGTTTTTCACTACTTGCCATGATCAAAATTAGCTTACATTGATGTGTTATTGATAGTCATAAAGTGGAAATCATTATCAATTACCTTGTACATTTTTTAACAACCTACCTTGTAAAACCTAGTCATAAATTACCCAAAACATTTTGCAAAAATGTGGAAGTACCTACCTGGAAAATTTGGAAGATTTTATTATTATTTTTTTAAATCTTTGATGCTAATAAACTTCAATAAGTTTTTCAAAAATTGAATACTTTAGTATGCTTTTAATTGAGCAAGAAGTTTTAACCTGTGAGGAAGCCTGCACCATCGGGACTCCACTGACCGGATAAACATGCGCCTTCATGGGCATTCACAGACTTTTCAATTCTACCATTTTGTGTTAGAATGTGAAACCTAATGATCGAAAACGAGACTGAATAAAGTACCTAATTACACAAATAAAAATATTAAAAAATATATATATTTAGAAGTTCTTATGAAAGTTGAGCAAAGACGTTAGTTAATAGAAAGTCACTATTGTTATATTTATTTTAATTAATAATTTATTACCTTCCATCCGCTGTTGTAAGCAAAATGCTTTCCTGAGATTGTTTATTACCACTGAGGCCTGTTCCTAACTTGGGAAATAAGTGGATGGATGTTGGAAAAAAACTTTCCGGCAACGAAGTAACAAGCATTGTTTCTCCAGTTACTAAGTTCCATTTTAGTAGAGAATGGTCATCACTGAAATGTATCAAATTATTAATGTATCTAAACAAAAAGCATAATTCAATTGAATAAAGTTTTTTTTAAACCTGCAGGAATATAATTCTTCTGGATTATTCCAGCCAACACAAGACACTATATTTTTGTGTTTTGGCTCAGATGAAAAAGATATCTTCAGCTTCATGATTCACTTCAATTTGAATCTGGCATAATAATTTTTTTTACTATCAATTCAAACGATTGTTTGCCAATATGTCTAAAATCGGTTTCCATGGCAACCTCTTTATCATTGCCAGAAACGCGATATAAAATCCTTAATTTTGATTAATGAAAATAAATATTTTTCATTGTGGTTCGTGCACAGGAATATCGGTGATTATTTAAAAATAACATGTCATCTGACATTCTTTCTCAATGATAAATTTCGAAAAAATAACTTTAACCGTCGTCCGGTATGTAATGAGAGAGTGATATGTCTTTTACCCTACACCCATATCATTTGACCCATTCTTCAGTATTTTATTGCAATCGGCAGAGACAAAGAGTATAAAAAAATATTATTTGTTACTGAAATCAAAACAAATGTTACCAAAAATACATACCCCAGCCTGAGATCTGAAGTATTAAAAAAAGTAACATATAAGGTTACATTAGTTAACACGAATTTATTTCCAGAGCTCTAATATTAATATCTCTTCTTTAATTAATTAAGACAGAATCTGCCTCATTGGCATCTGATGCCCCATGAAAACGTAAAAATAGAGAGGGGAAAAATGTTTCCTGCCGACCAAATATGTACTGAATGTTATTAGATAACATTGAAGTAATACTATTTTCTTACTATTTTCGTGAGTCAAGACGTCCAAGTGTATTTGTGTGTATGCAGGATTAAACATGAATATTTTTATGCTTTCCAGAATATCAAAATGAATACCTATCAGGCAATTGCGGCCAACTAAGCGGATCACACTACCCAGTTCCATTTTCTTAGCAGATTATGAAACATGCAAGAACCTGACACGATAACCAAATAAATTAAATTAAAAACTTATATTGTACGAAAATATTACTAAAAAGGAGAATCTCTATATAACCTCTTTGGTGAAGATTGTACTTAATATATTTTTCCTGGTTATTTTAATATAAGGATTACAAATTTTACGTCTGGCAAGAGCAATCGTCACATGTGTTTATAACCTCAATCTATTGACATATCGTCTGCATCGCGTGTAATCAAGTTGAGGAAACTTGTGGTAAATTTCAATAAAACAAAGCATAAAAGTAATTGTGATTTCGTGTTATATAGGCGTTACAATGGAAGACGTACCAGATCTAAGTAGTGACGAAGAGTGCTTGCAAGAGGATGAGTGGGAAGAAATGGAAGAATCAGACAGTGTACTGGAGTGTCTTTTCTGCAAAGAAACATTTTCTAATGTAACTAGCGGTTTTAACCATTGCAAAACTGAACATAATTTTGATATTTCATCTCTCAAAATTAAACACGACATGGACTTTTATTCCTACATAAAGTTAATTACCTATATTCGGACTACAAATGCTGATGCTTCTTCAATTACAGGTCCAGCCAAACCTCTTTGGTTGGATGATGCATATTTAAAACCTGTTCGACAAGAAGACTGGCTGACTTTTGATTTTGATTCCCTAAATGAAGATGTGGAGGAACCGAAACAGGGTTTCCACGCCAATGTTGAAAATGGATTAGTGACATTATCGGAGGCTCACTTTACTGAGTTGCAGAGAACCATTCAATCACTTACGGCAAAACTAAACGAAGCTCACAATTGTCTAGCACTGTCCAAGGATGATATGGAAACCATGAAGAAGTCCATGCAAAACATAATGAGTGATGGAGGTGGAGATGTAAACAATGATCCCGCTGTAATGTTGAACTGTGTAGGGAAAGTGAACCTCGACGATGATCAAGGATACTTCAATTCTTATGCTCACTTTGGCATTCACCACGACATGCTGTTTGACAAAGTTCGAACAGAGTCCTACAAATCTGCTATTTTAGACAACCCTGATGTGATGAAAGATAAAACTGTGATGGATTTAGGTTGCGGAACTGGAATTCTTTCCATGTTTGCGGCTACTGCGGGCGCCTTGCAGGTGATCGCTATAGACCAGTCTGACATAGTCTACAATGCTATGGACATAGTGCAAGAAAACAATCTTCAGGATAAGATAAAAATAATTAAAGGTAGACTGGAAGATACAAAGTTAACAGATAAGGTAGACATTATTGTATCTGAGTGGATGGGTTACTTTCTGCTGTTCGAGGGCATGCTGGATAGCTTCATATATGCTCGAGACAATTATTTAAAGCCCGGAGGGTTGTTACTACCCAATAAGTGTAATATCAGCCTGGTGGGGAGTGGAGATAGTGAGACGCATCACAGGTTCATCAGCTGCTGGTCCGATGTGTACGGGTATAAGATGAATTGTATGAAAAGTGAAGTGATTCGGGAGGCGAGTATTGACATCGCCAACCCGGAGCATTTGATAACAACTCCTCATGAACTATGCAATATAGATTTAACTACATGTACAACCGAGACTGTCAACTTCTCTTCTGAGTTTAAGTTGAACGTTTTGAGGGATGGTAATTTATTATTCTTCGTGGGTTACTTTGATACATTCTTTGATCTTCCAATACCTGTGACTTTCTCCACGGGTCCTCAAGCCATCCCCACCCACTGGAAGCAGACAGTGTTCTATCTGAAGGACCCCATTCCTGTTAAAAAGAACAATTGCTTGACTGGGACGTTGATCTGCAGTAGGAATACCTCGGACATCCGAGGCCTGGTTGTACAAATAATTATTTTAGGAAAAACTTACAAGTACATTTTGGGTTGAATTTTTAATTTGTATTCCTCCATTTCTGGATTTTTGTATTATTTTTGTTACGAAGTTGAAATTAAACACTGGAAGTATAAAATTTGATTTTATTTTACATTTATAAGTATTTTATTTACATGATAAATATTTGCAATTACAAGTAGGTACATATGCATGTAATAGTTAAGTATATTTCATGAGATACAAATGAACGTTAAGACATTTACATGAAGGTTGACTGAATAATAAATATACTTTTAAATTTGCAGTTATATTTTTTAGCTTTATAGATTTCTTACATTGTCATGGCATTAAAAATGTGCACTTCCTGCAATATCAGTTTAGGCCTTTATATTCCGTTAACCTTGTTCTTGTCTATTGTATATTTAGATATACGATATGTAGTTTGGTCATTGAGTTGTGAATGCCGTAGTTTTGCCTGGTTTTGGGCTGCCTCTTGACGCCTGTATTAAGTTGTATGTACATTTTGCTACTTACATTCATTAGGATGCCGACACTACGCTGGGCGCTTGGCTAAATTTCTATCAAATGAAAAATGCAAACTGTAACAGTCAGTCTGTTCTAAAGTATTATAATAAATTAAGGGCAAGCCTATTAAAAAAGAATGCCAGCATTTTACTGTTTATGGGACACACAAACATCTACCTCATAATATCTCAAATTAAAAAAACATTAGATTGAGTATTTGATTATTTTGTCTGTCATGCGCATTGATGATCTCCTTTCACAAGTGTCACCAGCATGAATATTATTGTGTTTTGGTGAGTTTTAATTATATTATCTCTTCACCGCTAGAAGAGTAATATTATATGTGTGAATAATTTGTGCTTCCAGCACTATTTGCATACTATACATTTATGGTTTCGGTTTTCAGGAAACTGTATAACCGTTAAAAAGTGTGTAGTTTACACTATTACGAATACATGCTATATAAGTACATCAGAAATATTAACGTTTTTTGTATTCTTCTCAAAGACACGAATTAGTATGTGTGCGTAAAATATTGTAGTAAACTGCTCGTCAGCAAGATATGAGAGAGGAGAAAATCATGATTATTATGATGTTGTTCAAATAAAATATCGACATTCATTTTCAATAACCCTGTATATTAACAGACATTTTCTCATAACAATCGTAACAATGTAATAAGATTGCATAATTTATTTTATTAATTTTGTATACTCCAAAAGTTACACATATTGCATGTTCAAGTACGAATATTAATACAAATATCCACTTGGTGGAATATAAAGATACCTATGAATATATTTCAATGACAAAGATAATAATTAGACGTCTACTATAAATATATAATATGTTCTACACACTACATTTTGATAAAGCTATGTTCCCGATCAGCTGGCGGTACCTAAACTAAACTAGTCCACCTACCAACACATCACTTCGCTATCAGGCCCGGGCTACCCAACTGTGAACTCTGGTTCCTCCTAATAGAAAATATACCTTTATATCTATAGTGAAGGCCGAATAGGAATAGATGCGCTGATAGATAAAGTTAGTAAGAGTGGTCCCTCAAGCCAAAAACAAAATAAAAATACATTAAACAACACTCGAAGTGAGTGTTTACACTAAAGCACGGACAATACAAACAAACAATAATGACACTTTACCAAGTATTTTGGACGGCACAACTACAAAATAAATATACATAATCCATTACAGAAGTGATTTTATTTCAGTTATCTAAGTACAGTGCCTGTGTTTGTGCAAAATTGCTCATCAAATATCGACCATGATTTTGTTGGTTAATAAAATGGTTCTTTCCCCTCTCAATATCTATATAATTACAATGGTAAAATAAAGACATAGAAAACTTTATGACCTGGGTGTATGGAAAAAGCATAATTTTCATAAAATAGAAGTTTAAAATAAGTGCATGTTGGTGGAAGTGTTGAGTTAGCGGTGGTTATGAAATGTGGTTGTAGAAATGTCTAACCTAATGAATGCTTTTAGTAAAAGAAGCTCGTAGCTCGAAAAGCCCCATATCTACAGCAAAATCCCACTCCCTTAGTAACTTTGAAGACATGTAATAGCCTAGCCACTAAAGAAGCCAGTCTTGCTGAAAGAAAAGAGATGTCTGGCATAGAGTGGCTAATTAAAGAGTACAAGCAACACAAATATTTAATATAAACAAAAGCTTTAACTGATAAATTATGAAGTAAAATTCTATTTTGGCATAAAATTGAGTTAAACCTTCTGTATGAAACCCAAATCCCTTTGTGGCAAGCGGTCTAAACCAGTACCTATAAAATAATAAACTGAAATAGAGATACAAGTTAGCCGTGATACGGTTGCTGGTTTAGATTTGAATCAAAGTATTTCCCCTACAGAAAAGAACATGCATACATGACAGAAGGAAATTTTCAACCAAAATGATTTAATTATTAATTTTATATGATATAAATGGAGATTATTTGATTATTGCGAAACTGGAGTTAGAGCAGAGAGTATTGTTTTTAATTTTGTCTGTTGATGCCACATGTCATCTTACTGCATTATTCAGCAAGAGGTTGTATTTTCATGTTTGTGACGATGTGGATAATTTATATTATAAAGAATACATATTCAAAGGAATACAACTGATGGCACTCTTTTGGCAAGTTTGTAAGATAATCCTATTATATTAAACGTTTTACTTAGCCGGGCACAGAAAACGGTTTTTGGCGTAATATAATGTTCTTTAATCCGCTGCTGTATAAATTCATACTCTTCTCCTCTTTATGTCGCATTATAATATTTCCTCGTAGGAAGAAGACTGTGTCTTGTACCATACACTTTCCGATCCCTTTAGAAATCGATTGAAATAAATCTAATTTATTAAAATACTCAATTGAAGCTCTACTCAGGAATTCTGTACAGGGTTCAGTAATCCTTTCCCTATTTCTAATTATACATATTTTAATAATTCATGTTTAGTGAATTTATTTGTAAAGGTACCATACATGACATTTAGCGTAGAAATAGAAAATAAGCTAGATTTTATTTGGTCATCAGAAATTGAGAAACCAAACATTAAGAATATAACAATAATATTATGACAAGGTTTATTATGTATAAATGATTGGGTGAAAATCTTCTAGCTAATAATATATCTATGGCCAGCTATTATATTCAAGTACGTTTAATCTAAGCCTGAGAGGTATCCATTGAGTGGAATTGTTTTTATCTATATTTTATGTTGAATTAACATCAATAGTTTATACATTGAAGACAAATTTCTATTTTGGCAGTCCCGCTGACAAAATTAATATCAAATAATTAAGGATAGTATATAATACCATAAAAAATTACATTTACATAAAAGGTATGCGTAATAAAATGTATTATTTACTATATATTTATACACATGTAAGAAAAATAGAAATGGGTGATGATAATAATATGTAGTATATAGTTTGTTGATGCGTATTACAATATTGGACATAATATTTGACATACCATAAGCCTACAATATATTTTATATGGTTCATATTATATTATTTTGGAAATACATTATTCTATTATTTTCTAGCTACTTAAGGCGCAATGTAAATTTTAATGATAAAGTCAAGGTTACAAAGCTCGCCAATTGGAAATGAATGATCTATTTTTACAATTTTACAATGCAAACATTATATAAATATGTACGCTGAAACCTTACATATGTACACAATACAACTATTGATGAGACTTTTAATATGTATATGTTAAAAGCGTGTTATCATTTTTCTTAAGCTATATATTGTGCGAAATCATGGCTTCTAATAAAATTACAAGTTTATAACAAGTGGACATTCTCCCCTAAAGAAAGTAGCGAGGGGTTCTCACTAAATAAGTGGGGAATACATTTTGCATTGATAGAATTGCTTGATATTGTTTGCTAATTATATACATCTCACACAATTAAATAAAGAAGGTGAAGCAAGTTGTACATGAGTATTATTTATTCAAGATTCTTTTTAAGAAGGAAGGAAAGAACGACGGACATCAATCTTCAGCCACGGGAGCCGGCGGGTCGTCCTCCTGCTGGGCCAGGACCTGTTGGGCACGGATCTCCGCATCTGAAAAATGCACATAAAATAATAGAGTTGTCAGTCCCATACACACGCAAATTAAAAGGGTGTTCCATTTCATTAGGGGTAGTGCGGGGGAGGGGGGACTGTGGGTTCAGATTTTGGTTCGGCACAAAGCTGCGAGTATGCTGATATGCTGTGGCCGTTGAATGTAAACTAAACTTTCCGGTGCCATTTTTGCAATATCTTAATATACATAAGCTGAAATTTTATTTGGTTATTTGTTCTGAATTCGTATATGATGACCCATTGACGGGTGGCAGTCAACTAAAGTAGTGAGTTTAGATATGAGACCCAATGGAGCCACTTAGCACTTTGTGTAGTATCTAATTACTTATAATATGCATCTATGCATATCATATTGTGAATAATGTCCCAAACTGTTATGGATGGTTCTGCCACTGTGAGATCCTTTGGAACCTCTCTTTTTGTAATGAGAAGGATGGAGAGGTTACTATGAATCTTCAACGGAATGTATTTAAATAGTCCATAGTTTTTTTTAACTCTTCCTTCCATCTAGAAGGCAGTAAAATTAGTTCCAAGAGACTGAATGGAGTATATTGATCAATAGTTTTGTAATGTGGAAGGAATTCATGATGGTCCTGTCACTGAGAGCTCCGTTGTAACCTAACTTTTCTGTTTTTTGTATTACTTATGGGAAAGAGGAAGAGATAGCTACAAATAGACATGTAAGTGGTATGTTTTCATATTATAGTTCATGGTTTTTCCATCTAGAGGTGGGACATTAGAATTACATTAAAGAGATTTTGAAGGAAGTAAGATGAAACCTTAGAGTAAGAGTTATTATAGGTCCATGGGCGGAACACAGTTGGAAGCATATTGGTTATAATGAGAAATGAGTGCTTATGAAAAAGCAGTTTATCCCCTTCTGTGAGGGCTAGGCGGGGTTTGGTTAAGTAGGGATGTATGCATTATTTTTTTTTAATATCAATGCGTATTTAAGAGTTTTCTGAAATAAGAAAGCATAGGGGGTTTGAAAACGCTGTTGCTGAAATCTAATAAAGTTATTTAATTAAAAAAATTTCACAATCTTGGTAGGTAAGTTTTCTTAGTTAGAAAAATAATTTTAACGTTAATTTGTTTATTTACTTACAGACAAAATTTCTTCTCTATTTATGGTCAGTCAAATAAGTAATAAATAGATTTTTTTTTTCATTATTCTGCTGTGGTAGGTACTTTATTATAAATGGGATTCTTAAAGTTCTTGAAATCATTTAGCAGTCTCACGAATGTTAGTGTATGACAGATGTTTACCTTTAGCAGCTTGTTCTTTCCAGATCTTCTTGTTTTCTCCAAGACATGTGGCCCACGGCTTCTTGATTTTGAATTTTGTTTGACCTGCTACAATACGGGTGATTAGAAATATGCATTAGTATTTGAAGACAGCATGGTAACGCGCATAACATTACTGATTAAAATATAGAAATGATGCAGCACTCTGCTTGGAAAAATGTTATTTTTTATAATTTGTCTTCACAGCGACGATCCTTACAACAACTGAAAAGTTATTTTTCTAAGGTCCGTGAAACACATAGGCAAGTACTCATAACATAACCATAGGTACATTTTTTCGCTTGTGGCAAAATTAAATCCATAATCTCGAATCCGTAAAATTTAAACTTAAGGTCCAGTACTCAAAAATGGCCCTAAACATCACTACTCAGGTTTCTAACTCAAGAAATACCACAAATGATTTATCTGTAAATTTTATACGGGTAGTTAGGAATATGTGTAAGGTTTCAAAAGACAAAAATCGTCAAACTGTAATCTTTAAATTTTGTGAAATACATCCCAAAATGTCTGAAAACATGTGTAGTCTGAAAACCAATGAAAGCAATTGTGAACACTTTACTTAAAATTCCAGTACATGTTTCATATAGAATTTAAAAGATTACAGTTTAAGGATTATTGTCTTTGAAACCTTAAACATTTTCCTAATTACTCCCATATAATTTACAAATAAATCATTCGTAGTAGGTATTTCTTGAGTTAGCAATCTGGAAAGTGTGTATTTATGGGTGCTGATCGTTAACTATATAAATGGGTATTAGATATTTAAAAAAAAATTATACTTAGAAGAGAATGTTGAATGGTGTGGAGGCAATTCAACTCAATTCCAGATAAAGATTGATAGAAAATATGCTATGTATATTTGCTCATACATAACTTAAAAATTTGAGAAAAAAAAACACTTTTAAAACTTAATGCTTATAAATATTGAGATGAATTGTTTGTTGTCATGTGTATATACGAAATATGAAATGGAATAATTTGTAATTATAAGATTAAAGTTTAAGTCCTTCAAGAAACTTACAAAATACTGTATATTAGTGGTGGGCGAAGCGGCTCGGTTTAGTGAGCCGGATTCCTAAATCAGCTCTTTAAAGTGTACCGGTTCGGTGATCCGGCTCGATTGAATGACGGTTCGCGTCCCCCCGTACCATGCCCTCTCCCTCGCTCCCTTAGCCCTCCTAAAGACGTCCTTAAGATGCTCTTACACGATACGTTTTTCGTCCAGTTTTCATGTGGATTGTCTTTACAGATAGCTGATTTAGTGATCCGGCTCACTAAACCGAGCCGCTTCACCCACCACTACTGTATATGTGTGTTTACAATAATACATATTGTGTTTTTATAAGTTTCTTGAAGGACTTGAGCTTTAAATCTTCAATAATAATTTATTTCATTTCATATTCCGTCTGTATACCCGCCAACAATCAATTAATTTCGATATTTAAAACCATTTTTTTCTTCCTTCTTCTTCTAAAATATTTAAATTAGCACCATCTGTAAGCACGTATTACGTTTCGTTTAGCCTTAACGTTTTACGACGAAACAAAAAACTAGCTGCCATTGTTTGGAATGCTGTCTTTTAGCCATGAAAATGAAAAAAAATTGCAATCACCATTCTTGGGTCTGGCCGGATCCGACTCCTCGTGTATTGGTTCGTGTGAGCCGGGCGACCCCTGCCCCTGCGCGCCGGGCGCCGCGCCCTTGCAGCCCGAGTGCAGCGGGCCGAGGATGCACTCGAGCATGTCCGAGCACACGCCCATGCTGGGCTCGACGATGAAGTCGATGAATCCGATCTGCGACTCGGCCACCAGCGTGTTGTTGCGGTCGCACAGCGGGCTGAAGGGCAGGCCGAGCTCGCGCTCCTTGTCGCCCTGCCGGAAGAATTCCTCAAGCAGCAGCATGGTCCAGCGGTGGTGGATGTCCCAGCGCTGGAATTGGTGCCAGAAAAATAATAATTTACTTTATTTATTTAATCCATTTGACATAATGAAACAATTATGTAGAATTAATCCAATAATGTAGACATTGATAAATTATACATTCGCTGTGGATAAGTTGCAATACAAGTGTGAATATATTATGGCATAGTCAACGTTAGAACAGACGATCTAAGAAACTAATCATGTCGTGGAATGTTTTACAAATTTTTCGATTATTACATACGTAGATAATAAATTATGTGATACCACACAAGAGTCCCAGCTGCTCCCAACCGTTTGGAGCCGGCGAGACTATGGCATCCCCAATTAGGGTATGTTGTGAGGCTGAAGATATTAGGGGAGTGGAGGGAGATGGGGAATAAGAAGGTAAGACGAATCTGGCTATTCAGATCTGTTCACCGAACACAAATACATTGTGAATTAATCTAATTTAATCAAATAAAATTTACTTGCGTACTTCGGGATTTGAACCCGCGACCTCCAGATTCGTAGCGTAGGATCATATTCACCCAACCACGGAGACCGTCAAAATATTGTTGCAGTTTTTATAAGTTGGTACAGAATATCAATTTATAAGTTGCGTCAATTATAAACATAGACAGTAAAGGTAATATAATACTAAAATAGATTAGAAAAAAAGAAGAAAAAAAATTGAATAAAAGAGAAGAGAAATTAAGTACAAATGAAGAGAAAACAACTCGTAATAAATTATCGAATTAAATTTTTTAATCAAAAGAATAAATAACTTACTTTACATCACTTTATTTATATACAATCAACATGTTTCATGAACAATGTTCACATCATCAGGATTAGTTGTATACTACTAATATACAACTACTAATATACTAATATAAATAAAGTGATGTAAACTAAGTTATTTATTCTTTTGATTAAAATAATGACATCACAAAGTGAAACCCTTACAGAAGAAATTTTCTTCAAAAAATTAAATTTTTTAACAATTTTCTGAATTTGTCCTGCAGTATACGAGTACATGATATTATGTATTGATAAAACGTAATATTATATTTTAAGACATCCTTTATTTTAATAGGTAGCGTTTTAAAAATTGATTGTTTTGTATAACAAAATGTTACTTTCATTAGTTCATTCTGACCCTGCGAGGCGTGTGACACACGACCTAGATAAGTCCGAGCATGTATCAAGCAATAGTTGAACTTTAATGCAAAGGCCCGATATATTATTATGGTCACAATTGATTTCGTCTGCCCTTTTGACTGCTAAAAAAATGTTTGCTGGGAAGTGCCTCGAACGTCAGGAGCGCGGTGTGTGGATAGGGCTATTTTGTTTTTATTACAGATGTTTCCTGTGTCAATTGCGTCGTTCAAAGATTGCGCGGCTAGCGCATGGGGCAGTTCTTAATTTTAAAAAAATGCGGTCAAAATGGCAACATCGGGTGTATGAAAGCATTTATGACTGTAATAATAATAAATATTTGTGTCGTTCCATTAATGTTTAACTCGTGTCTAGCTCATTCTTCGCAATCCTCTCGAAGTCTGAACGCACTATTACACAATTTAGCAGTCAAAAAGAAATAATAAAGTGTATGAAATCATTTATGACTATAATAATGTTATATTTCGACCTTTCCATTAATGTTCGAACTAATATAGTACACCTAGTACAGCGCCGCGCGCTGTCTAGATAAAGTTGTTGCTTTATATTTATTTATTTGTAAGAAACAAACAGCTTTTAATAAAAATGTATATACAAAGGATGTTTAATAAAAGTTAAGCCAACAAAGATTATTGTGCTAACCGTGGTTAAATACAGACGTTTTATTTATGAAGCTAATAAGATAAAGAAAAAAAAGAAAATAATAATATGAAGGGGGGGGGGGGGGGGGAAGAGGAAGATAGGATCGGGACTGGAGACGCTCTCGATACATTTTATATTCGTGCATCAATTTGTAGTCGTAATATGGCATATCAATGTTTTGATTATCTGCACATCGGCGCTGTGAGGTTATGACTAGATGCACCAATGATCGGTGCTTTAAAAAAATAATACGTGTATGTATACCTCCAAGTAGATGTTATGTCAAACTCGTTGTTGCTAAAGCTGAATTTACTTTACGAAACTAGTTGTGCAAAATTTGTTTCATGACATTAGTTTCATTGGTAATTTCATGTGTGAACATATAATTTTAAAATAAAACAATAACTTTGTTTACATCACTTTTATTTTTTATATACTTCTTGCCGATCGGGTTTCGTTACCATCGTAGCTTCTTCAGGGCAGTATACTACTAAACTATGATACACCCTGTTTGGTATTTGTTCCCTCCACCCTTTGGCCCCCAACCCCCGTTTATATCAATCAATAAAATAGTATCATAGTTTAGTAGTATACTGCCTTGAAGAAGCTATGATGGTAGCGAAACCCGGTCTGCAAAAAGTGAATAAAAAATAAAAGTGATATAAACAGAGTTATTTTTTATAATTATAAAATTATAATGTCACATCACAAACTTCTGCTTCATATAAAAAAAATGTAAACCCATAGTTTTATGGTGCAAAACGCGATGAAGCTTGTTTCGCGAAACGCTTCTACCTACCGGACGGACATTATATCATGAATTGCAAAAAAAAACCTATATTAATAATAATAATAATAATCGGATGATTTTTATAGCGCCGTTTTTGTGAAAAATCACCTTAAGGGCGCTGTACAAATATTACTTCCTATTCTGATGCTGATGGTGCCATGGATGCTGTGATCCTGAAGGTTTCACGATACTAAATTTTA
This sequence comes from Halesus radiatus, assembly GCA_022606495.2. NCBI lineage: Eukaryota > Metazoa > Arthropoda > Insecta > Trichoptera > Limnephilidae > Halesus > Halesus radiatus. Next base: position 133,801 of record JAHDVE020010011.1, on the reverse strand, counting down.
TGCAATTTCCGAGCTGTTTGGTGGCGTAAAATTAATTCCAACATTCAGAGAGTAGTTTCGTAACGTAAATTCAGCTTAAATGAAAAAAAATATATATCCATCTAGGACATTTAATACCATGAACTTTTCTGTTTGGAATATTTTCAAAATTATTATTATTAACTCACAACGTTATTTCTACCTTGCGCTTCGAAATATCCATTTAACTCTTTAAAATATCTCAATCATACGAGTATAATTTTTTTGAAAAAATATTTTGATCATTAACTGACCAATAACAAAAACATAAAAACAGGTACTAATTAACAATATGCCGCTATATAGATATTCGTTTACGGACGAACTGCAGCTCCTTCCTTCATTTTAACTAAACAAGAGAAACTTAAACTTGTTTATAAGTAAACAGACTCCACGAAGACCAGTAATACCATATTATTTATACTCCCTTAAATAGTACCTACCTACATACATATGTAACATTTTGGGTAAACGCTACAAGACCTCTACGTAATAAAGATTCACATGCACCAAAAGGTTTATGCTAAAACACGAGTACATGTATTCCACTTTATTTCTCGCACACCCCCCGGATCATTTCATTCCGGGGCTGCGATGAAAGCTGTTGCCCGAATAAAATTTTCAATGAATGTTTAGGAAAAAACTTCCACTCGAAATCAATGCTCGGCGCAAAGGATTTTATAGAAGTCCCGGGGCAGACCAAGAATTCGAAGAAGTAGGGGGGAATATTTTTTTCCAAGTGCGGCTTTGTATATCAAATAAATGGAGAACCGTAAAAAAGGTATTGTTCGAGTATCTCTGAATAAAAGAACGTGGTTTGGAATAATTCTTTTTAAAAAATTCGCAAAATTGTATTTTTTAAAGCAATTTTTTTCTTTAGAAACGTGCGTGATCTGGCGCTTTTTTCTAGATTCTTAGATTTTTTTATAGGTGAATACAGCACAAGAGTCCCAGCTGCTTACAACTGTTTGGAGTCAGTGGGGCTATGGCATCTCCAATTGGGGTATGTTGTGAGGCTGAAGGGAAGGAGATGAGTAAGAGGAAGGTTGGAAAGTACCCGGCTATTCAGATATGGTCACCAAACACGGCTAAAGACGTATCAAACAACGCTTCGACTCTGTCTGGTTGTCTTTCACCAGGGCGATACTGAGAGTATCTACCACTCTCATGTATTTAAATATTAAAAAAAAAACGTTTTAAATAGCATCTAACTGCTGGTCGTGCACAAATCTCAAGTGCGCCCCACTGTTTGGTAGTCTGGTAGCCAGTTCTGGTCTGGAGCGCCAACATTTGAAAAACCCTTTCATCTACACAAAACCGGCTTGCAGTCTTTAAAATATATACGTAGGATAGGAACACTGTGTTTGTTCTAGTGGAATTTAAATGCAATTTGTTCCGAAGAACTAGCGTCATTTATCTATTCGGCATTGGTGTACAGTCGAGAGAAAAATGAAATGCGTGTCAACAATTTTTATATACCTACTATTTACATTACTGTATGAGAGTGGATCGTTTTTAAGATACCTAATTATTTACTTCCCCCAGCAGGTTCTCTTGTTCCTTTCCGTGAAAAGAACCCCTATACAGAATCCTCAATGATGATAACCCAAAGAAAAGCCCAAGTGGTATATATCTAAAAAAAGGTTTAGTTCAAGTTTTATATTATAGCATAATAACATGATAAAGTTCAAGATACACTCGACTGGATTGACACGACCGATGTCATGTTTATCTATAATATTCTTGAATTGCAATGGAAATTCACGGAGTCCCATAGAATCGCAGAAGACTAGGTTATTCTCTCAATGAAAATGCTGCACAAGGTTGTCCCTCAGTGTGCAATTCGCTGCACTTCAATTCCATTTTATTTGCTAAGTAAATGAGACAAGGGAATATGAACGGCGTGTACGTTGAAAATAAATTGGCTTCGAAAAACGTGCATAGATAATATTACGATATTCACTGCATGAATTGGTAGAAAACTTTGAAGAAATCCCAAGAGAACTAGTCGAGAAAATCCTGTTGGAAAAGTACCCAATGAAAAAAATACGTAAAATACGTATGGGAAAGTGAATACAGGAATTTTTTTCTAACATACCTTGGCAGGATGTGCAATGTCACAGCAGTGCAGGACCAGGGACACAGCTTTGGACTTGTCGACACTGGGCTCAGCCAGCGACAGGATATTCCTCATGTTCTTGATCTGCTGGAAGTGGAAGGACATGTCCGTGGCCAGCACCATGTCGATGACGAGGGTCCTGAACTCGCGGAACTCGTCTCGCGACAGGTTCTGCAGGATGTTGCAGTCATCGTCCTTCATTACCCTGAAAAAACTCTTTAATCAGTACACAGCTGATGCCAAATGGTGTCATTTGGTTTTAAAAACAAAATTTAAAAACGCAAGGTTAGTTACTTTCTACAATATTTTATAAATGGTATTATAATCCCATTGAAAAGATTTTTTCATAAACTGAGATAATTTGAGACCTTTTTTTCAAATATTTATTTTATGCATTTTTCAAAAATCCGATTATAATACCCAAGTTCATAAAATATTCCATACTTTATTTGGTAGTTACAAACCGAGCATGGAAGTTTAATTCACAAAAAAATAAATAAAAAATTTCGACATTCTTTGCAGTAAGCAGATTTCACGATCGCCTGAAACAAAGTTTGATTAAACTATGGTTTTCATTACGCCGTTGTTTAAAACAACTCCAGGCCAGTAGTGTCATAATTTTTTCTTAAGAAAACGGGCTAGGTACTCGCACCAATAAAAATCCAGTACGTTCCGTAGTTACAAGAAATTAAATGATTTAGTTTCAAGATTTATATTACAGGCTTATGATTTGCATAATAATAATTTATAAGAAAATAACAATATTTTGAGAAGCAGGAACATGCTATTGTTTTGCGTTTTCAAAATAAATTCCATTAGAAATACTCGTATACCAAGTGGTAGCAGATATTTCTATAAAAAAGCATTGAAAACCCACCAGGTAATAATACCATGATAATAGCACCAGGTGTAGGTATCTTTTGAGAACGGTGAGAAGTGCACTCACAAAGAGAAACGTGGAAAACTCACTCGCACGTGAAGCCGTGAGAGCTGTTTTTAAAGCCTTAATGAAAAGCCTCGAGTAGTAGTAGTGTAGAACAATGATGAATTAGTTGGTTATTTTTGGTCGGAGGAGAAATATCATAATAATAATATAAAGGTTATTTTCAACACGTTGAAGTACAAAATGCTCATGAATGATTGAGGTGATTGATAATCCCCTTGGCCAGAATAAACATTAAAAAATATACTATGTCTTTGTGTTCAGTGCTTTTTATAGGTGTGACACACCTAAATATACATAGGTCGTATACTTTTTGCAATCTATATATATATGTAGCAAGTACCAAGGGTGTGAAGTATGCTGTGTCAGCGGCAGCCGGGCGGCTTCCGCCTCAGCGTCTCAAGGGGTTCCAAAAAAAACACGTCTGTTTGGCCAAGAGTTGGTTAGTGGTTAGTGTGTGTTTATATTGAGAATGTTTAAGTGGATTTGACGCGACGTCACATAGCCGCAAAATGTTAATCCCAGGGTTGCTCATCCCTTTAGAGTCATCACCTACATCAGGGTATAAGTTTTGATTCTAAAATCTAAATCTCAAAAGCGTCATGCAAGTCGTTCACATAAACATTAAACGGTATTTGTACATAATCATATTTAAAAAAAAATCAGATTGCACAATTAGATTACATATCTAAATTACTGATGCTCAATTATGTATATCAGCATCAGCAAATTAATACTTTCATCTTCAATAAATTGATGTGTTGGGAAATAAGTAATTGTTTATCTTTTTCTTAATTTAAGCGTATCGTTGATTTTCATGAAAATGCTTTGCGACTCACTTTGAATTTAATTTTGGGCCGCAATTCACAGGTTAATATCCCCTGTCATAACCTAATTGTTTGCCAATAATGCTAGTTAAAAGATATAATCCATTCACATTCCCACACAATAAAATAATGAAATATTAATATCGACATGTGTTACTTAAATAATATATTTAAAAAAAAAAGTTACATTTACACCATTATTAAACTAAGTCTATTTGATATTTATATTATTTACAAAAATATGTCTTCATATAACAAATATTTTGTCTCGCAGATTGAAAAAATGCTTTAAGGTCATTTTTTTTAATGTACCTACTCATTATCATTCCTATTACGAGAGATTTAATACAGCTTCTATTAATAATCTCCATGTATAAAAATGAATGTTTGTCTGTTTGTCCTCGATTTTCTCGAAAATTACTTGACCGGTTTCGTTGAAAATAGCACAGTTTGTTGTTATTAGTGCTGGGAAGGTTTAGAAAGTAGTTTGAATGAATCCAATCTGTAAAACTGTTGCTCTAGTGTTTTAAAATTAGTATGAAAAACATTCAACTCGCAATATTGTATTGAAGTTAGCCCATAGCATACCACCCTTGTTAGCCACAGATTACATATTAAAAAGAAGGTTTGTTTGGGTAGAATATTTTCAAAATGGAAAACATGAGTACTTATACTTAAGAACTTTATTATTTATATATATTTTGAAAAAATAAAATGATAATCTCTGGGATGAAATAATTTTTTAAAATGAATGTTTCTTTGTTTAAATATAGTAATAGTCGTCACAAGGCATTACGTTCGCTGTCAAAACAATTTTGGCACCCAAACGATAAGCAATAATTCACAACTTCATAATTTTATTAAAAAAAAAAAAAATTATCCCGAACAAGGCCGAGTACACATCAACTAGTATCAAATATTTTCAACGACGGCATGAAATATGCATGTACGAGTACGTAGTTTAGAGTGTACGTAATCAGAATTAATTTCAAACTCATTGAAACAAAACCTCGGTGTCGACGATTAAATCCTGTAGAACATAATTAGAAAATGTGGAAGTTTCCTAAAGGGTGATTAAGGCTTGAATTAAAAACGTACAACCCCACTTTTTCAAAATATCTAAAAAATTCTTACGAAGAAAAAGATAAAAGAAAAGCCATACAAAGTTTACGTTAAAAAAAAAGCATTTGGAAGTTTGGGGTAGGTTGGTACATTATTAATTCAAATAAGTAAGTACCTACCTCGAAGTTTTTTTTAAGGGGGTGTTTATTATGAAAAGTTCATCCTTGAAGTGTATTAAAATCACGTACAAAATATCGCCGTCGCCAAGAAATAAATTTTTTGGATTTCATTTCTGCGTTGACATTATTTTAACACGAAATATTTTATAATGAAGGTTTAGGTACTTGTTCAGTATATCTAATGTTAATGCTTGCTGCGGTTAATTAATTATAGGATTTCTAAGAAAAGCAGGTAGAAATAATATTATTTTTCGTTGGTACACGAGTTTTTCTTATTTCACGTTCAATAAATCGAAAATACATCAAACATAGAATAATAAGATGGATTCTATGGGGTAAAAATTATGTTGGTGCTTTGATGTCTAGAATCGGTTTGGGGAGGAGTGCCGATATTTATTGAAGAAAACTTAGAATATAATATAATCGACAACATAGTTGATCCAGACGACAACTTCCTCTGAATACACTTAAATAAACTAAGTATGACATCGGCGTAATATAAAAGAAACCAAACACCAACTTCCAAGAATTCTTAGATAAACTAACCATACAATTAAAAACCCACAAAAGGTCAATTGTATTTAGGGACTTTAATGTCAACTTGGTGGATTTCAAAAACACGCACACTCGTAAATACACAGAAATGATCAAGTCTAACAATTTCACTATAATGAATAAAGTAAACAAACTACATTCCACACATATCACCGAAAACACCAACACTATCCTAGACCACATACTCTCAGACATAAATCATACATCATAACATATTGTAAGACTTCAATATCTGATCACAACTTACTGATTCTTGACATAGTTCACACCTCCACTAAAAAAACCTCATCACAAAAATCTACCAATAAATACACAAAAACGGAATATGATAGACTAGAGGAGTGTATCTCTCAGAATCCCTTTTCTATGAAAAGTAATGAGGACTGATCACCGAATTACAACCATATTGTAAACTACCTAATAAACAAAATCAATTATTATAGTTCCACAATAGTAAAAAAAGAGAAAACTTGTCTTCCAGAATGGTTAACAACAGATTTATTAAAAATGATAAAAAAATGAAATATACTGCATTTAAAAATTAAAAAAAAAACACCCTAGTAATCTATTACTGAAAACAGATTATATATACTAAGATACGAAATCACATAACTGCAATAAAACTAAAACCAAAAACAACACTGTGGTGGATTATTTGAAAAGTGTGAAAATAATACCAAAAAAACTTGGAACGTAATAAATAGTATCATTTAAAACCAGACAAACACTTGAAACAAACCTTGTAAAAAATTAAAGATGGGTGAAGAAATCATCACGAAATACATCAAGATATGCGAAAACTTCAACAACAACTTTTGTAATATTGGTGCTTTTTTGGCTGGTAGTATATTCAACAAATATACACATAAACTGGATAACAACATTACATTAAAACATGAAAGTGAAGAATCAATATATATGCATCCCAAAACTTAGCTAGAAATATTAGCAATAATAAAATTCCTAAAATCAAACGCGGGTGCTGGACATGACAAACCAAAATGCACAATAGTACAAAACCTTCCCCCGCTTATAACACCTATACTAACTAAACTGATCAACCTGAGCATGAAAGAAGGTCAATTTAGATAGTTGCAAAATCGTTAGGGTTATTCCAATATATAAAGGTGCTTCAAAATCTCAAACTTATATACGATAGGTTAAATAACTTTCTAAAAAAAAATCATTTTTATATGCAAAACAATACGACTTTAGAAAAAAATCAAACACTCTTTCTGCATCTAATGACCTTATAAATAAACTTAAAACAGACATAGATAATGGAAATTATGTCATAGAATTCTAATAGACTTCCAAAAAGCCTTCGATACCGTGAGTCATGAAATATTGGTTAAAAAAATAGAAAAAAAAACAGGCGTAACTGGTCCTACTCTTAAACTTATCAAATCGTACTTAAACAACATAAAACAACGGAAGTCAACTCAATAGCATTAACTATGGAGTTCCTCAAGGTTCAATACTGGGGCCACTTTTATTCCAAATATATATTAATGATGTATGTCAATTAAATCTAAATGGTGAAATATTCTTGTACGCAGATGACACTGCAATATTTTACTTTGGCCAAAACCTGAAAATTTTATTAGAAAGATCTCAACTCGATCTCAATACATTAAGCAATTGGCAAATTAAAAACACATTAACAATTAATGTTAAAAAAACTAGTTACATGATCTTAAGTTCACCAAAAATAAAAACGCCGATTTATTACAAATAGAAGAAAGAAACCTACGCATTTTAGATAGTGAAAAATACCTGGGCCTATATATTGATAAACACTCGTCCTTTAAACAACACATAAAAACTCATTCCACTAATTGGTGTATTTGGTAGAATAGTTCATTCTTTAACAGACCACGTAAAGAGGGGCCTGTAATGTAGTTTAATCTAGTCCCACCTAAATTAACTAATAGAAACACACACATTACAAACTTGAACGAATTACAAAAATACAGAATAAAGTTATAAAAATACTTTTCAATTATTACCCAGACACCCCCATAAAAAGCAATACCAAGAAATTAACTTACCGAAAATCAGAAAACTGTCGGAATATAATATATGCCTATTAATCTACAAAATACATAACGGACTTATACAAACGAACTGAGCATTTATAAAAAAAAACATCACAAGTACACGAACACTACACAATACAACATAATAAAGTGTACAAGAATACAGTGAAGACTGAAAGTGGTAAAAGAAAAATTGGCCACGAGGGTGTATATATATTACAATCTCCTTCCCGATAGCCTGAAAACGGAGAATCGAATAAGAACATGAAAAAAAACTATTCAATTTCAAAATAAGTGAGCAAAATAACAATGTATAATAGGAATAATATGTAAGGTATATAAATAATATAATGTAATATTAAGTAATATGATGTATAATATAAGTATTAAAATGGTTTAAGAATAATATGTATATATGCAGTTAATTAATATAATATGTATGATATATATATTTAAGTTAATAAAGTGAAATAATTATGTAATTCTTTTAACTTAATAAATAATAATAAAATAAATAAAAAATTGGCTTAATAAAATAACGGCTTTATTGATTTTTAGTCTCTGCAAGGGATAGGTGAGTTGAGCCTTGAAAATGTGAAGTAAGGATGATTTACTTATCTTCGATGATCTCCGTGGAAAAGCAGTTTATTTGATGTGAAAGTTGATTGTTGGCGTCAGATGAAAATATGAAGAAGTCACATGGAAACTGCTTTATTTTAGTTTAGTGCCTAACATTCTCGAGAGTGGATCTCTGGTATGTGGGCCAGATGACACCGTCTATGTACTAGGTGGAGAAAACCCAAAAGAAATTCTAATGTTTCCCCTACACGAGAGAGTTCGGTTTTTACCCATGGCTGTTTCCAACAGCATTTCTCTCGGGAATGCTGGGCATCTGCAGCCTAAGTTGACATCCTGGCTAAAATTTGATTTCATGTCCCTGATTTCTGAACACAGGTTTTGTTTCTTCCCAGATAGAACTAACTTACCAATGGTGATGCCTCTGGGAAGACTCACTAGGTTAATTAACTGCCTCGCGGTAAATGTGGATATTTTCCACATGACCTACAACAATTTTAAGCACGACCTAGCTATAATGTAACATTATGTACCTACTTGTTATTATATACTATTATTATGTTATAATATTATATACCTACTTTTTAATCTATCTTTGTTGCTCTATTTATCTCTATGTTATATAATTACGATAACTGTATTTTCTGTAATACTTTATCGCTTATGCAATGTATCGGTGTTTATACATTGTGAACTATTATTGAAAAATAAATAAATTAAATACAAATTAAAACATAGTAGAAATCAGTGGCGTGCAGTCTATAAAGGCCGAGAAGCTTTGCTTACTTTAGGAAAATGGCTTGGGAATTTTCTATAGTCAAGTAATGCGCGAGTTAAAAAGAAAATCTTGAAAGTAAGCAACTTTTAATCGCATTTTTCAACCTGGCTGCAACTATCTACAGAAGATAATAATTAAAACGGCATTTACAAGGAGACCAAAATATTCTACTCATTTCAATTACAGACGATAAGACCGCAGCCCTTGGTCATAGGGCAATGTATGCCACTTGTAGAAAGGTATCTATCTACCTGAAGGATGCGCTGATGTGATGGTTCTCCAGAACGGCCCTGTCGTTGTAGAGCAGTGCGGTGTCGGAGCCCGACATGACGTGGAAGTTGTTGGTGGTACCCGTGTGCTCAAAATCGTGAATGATGGCCGCCACGAGCGTGGCGAATATCTCCAGGTCAGTCAGCCAGTTCTGTTAATAAATTTGAGGAAAACATTTTATTAATATTATTTTTAAGGCATTATGGGTAAAAAGACGATTGTACCGTATTTATTTCAAATAAGATTTAAATTTGGAAAAAATATATTAAGATGGGAAGTTCTCCATGTTTAGGTATAGTAAAATCATTACGGGTCAGCACCCAAAAATACACACTTTGTAGTCGGCTAACGTAAGAAATACTACAAATGATTTTTCTGTAAAATCTATAAGGGTTGATAGGAAAATATATAAGGTTTCAAAAGACAAAAATTCTGAAAGTGTAATTTTTAAAATTCTTTATTAAATACGTACTTGAATTAAAGGTATTTGTTTAAAATTTCCTTGACTGGTTTTCAAACGGCATATATTTTCAGACATTTTGGTATGTATTTAATATAGTTTTGTATATTACAGTTCGAGAATTTTTGTATGTTTAAACATTATGCATTTTCCTAACTACCCGTATAGAATTTACAGATAAATCATTTGGACTATTGCTTGAGCAACTCACAGAGTGAGGTTTATTAAACATTTTTGAGTGCTGGCCCTTAAATTAATATTTTTAATAATTTCTTCAAACGATTGGTATTCACTTCGTGGAGTCATTATTAATAAACGAATTAAAAATTATTTTTTATTTTACGTATTCCTGATGAAGAAAGCATCGTTTTCGAAACATGTAGATATGGGTATATTAATATAAAATAATTTTAATTCATTTATTAATATTTTTAAAGTTACTTAGTGGAAGATTCCATAATTATCGTTCGGATGAGAGACCACCACTCGGAATGGAAAAGTTGTTTTGAGAATTACATCAGATATATAAATATCAGGTCTGAATAGTCAGGTACTTCTCAATTTTTCTCTAATCCAATTACTCCCTCCTTCTACTTTCACCAGTCTCACCACATTTCCTAAAGCGGAAAATTAACATCTCAACTATTTTTGTTCATTTGAAATTTTTGTGGTACTCAATACGAAATTAATTAGATTTTCAGTGATTAAATCATTGGTATTTATCGACATTTCACCTCCCAAAACAAATTTCCCAGTAACATACACCAAATATACTTTCCTGGAGTTAAGAAACTCGTATTTTCAATAAAACCATAGTTAAGACGAATGTAAAGTGGTGGGTGCAATGGCTCACAACGATCGCACCTGAAATAAGCATCTACATTTGAAACGGAGTGATAGACGAAGCCATTAAACAAAATGGTGGTATTCCAAAGATAATGCTTGGCTGCGGTTCGCAAACTCACATTTAAGTCAGGATTAAATGCAAAGTTGTCTATCTCCTCGGGCGATGGAATATTCTAGGAATGTGGCCAAGGGATTACATTATAGAACAAAAGGTAATGCAATGCTACAGAAAAATTAAAGCGTTTTAATAAAAATAAAGCCCTGAGATGGCTGCACTAAACCTTTGCTACGAACATCTAAAAAAATAGGAACCTCAGTCGAGTAGGTACGTCATAATTAAAAGGATTTATAAACATGTTTCTAATTATTGATGGTATCTGCTAGTAATACCTAAGTTGCAAATAATACATTTAGTTTACCAATTCATCAAGCAATAATTGATAATTATCTATTCAATGGGTGCTTTTACAGTGTCGCAGTGTTCGATCGATTTCTTTTATAATTTACGCCGTGGTCTTGAACGACATTTATGGAGTGTTTGCATCTCATATAAGAAGCAACGACAGAGACGCTTTATAAGTTATAGAGGCCGGCGGGGAGCGGGCGAGGCGGGTGTGATCGGTCAGGAGCTCGGAGTGCGGGAATCACTCACACATAAAATTATCCTTGTAATTACACACTACTCTTGAAATTGCCGCCACGGATTTACGGGGAGCTAGGTGTTCAACGGAATGCCATTGCCGCGGACGTTAAATTATAAGCGTAAAATACGAACCCATACATTTTGGTTCCCCGTTATGCCGTCATGCCATGCCGTTCCATCGCCGTGCCGTTGCCATGCCGTTGCCATGCAAATTATAATAGCCCCGAATGTAATCAAATAATGAGAGTGATATTGAAGAACCCAATATGAAACATTATTTGTGTTGCTCCAATGGAAACGACTCATAGAGATAGACAGAGGAAGAGGTGAGCTGACTGTGCGGAAAAAGATTTAACCGGGATGGGAAGGCCTCAGGAACATAGGCAAAATATTACATTTTTCGTAAAAAACAACACGTGTAGATGATTTTACAAATAAGGTGATATTACGAATAATCATATTTCAGGAAAAAAAGTGGATTTTATTTAAAGTCTGTTGGTGGTGGATATCCGACAAAAGAAAAAGTGCGGCGAAATATTATTGGTTTATTCAATTCGAAGGTTTTTGCGGTGTTATTATATAAGACAAATAAAAGAGAGATATCTATAATAAAAGGGAGATGATAAAGGAAGGGTGTGGAGAAAAAAAGGAATAAACACGGGTTTAACAATATACCCGTACATGCTTAAATTTTATCGCTCAGTTTCACAGGTTTCATTTAGTTCATTAGTTTGCCAGGTTCTTTTATAACACGTGAACTTATCGTTCTGGCAGTTTTCCTATTGTCTCATATAAAGTACTTTCACCGTTGACTAAGAGTAACAAAGTTAATAAACCCATTCTAAGACACAAAAGTTCCCTTTGTGAGAGAACTTAAATTTTTGTTTGACTTGACGATCTTATTGTCTGAAACCGTAGTTGGAGCAAAGTATTTTCTAAACGAATATTTATTTTCTCATAACGATGGAAATAGCTACCAGCCGAAGAGAATGTGCTTTTTATATTAACGTTGTTTTGTTTCGTTTTAGTTTTCAGCATTTTTTGGAGTTTATGAACCTTTAAATAACGCGCAGAAGTAAAATCTTTTACCGTAATAAGCCCATTTATCTGAAACGAACATGGACAAAGCAGAATTAGAGAAGAATAACCGAGGAAGGGATATTTTCAAATTTTCGTTAAGGTAGCTCGCATATTAGTAATTTTAAAATACCACTGGTATACCTCGCCGTAGCAAGCATGGCATATACGTCATTTGAAAATGAATCTCACGAAGACCATTTTTATCAGAGCCAGAAAATGTTTTCTTTCTGAATGAAACAATTTGAGAAACGCGAATTCAGATATTTGGAAAAAATGGTATGGTAATCAGGTTTTTCGAAGGAAGTATTCACGATATATTTTTTTACGCTCATAGAAATAAAGGTAGAAGATACTCGTCATTATGAGAGACTTTTAGTTAGAATTGAATCATTTCTTGAATGCTGGCTAGATATTTTCTGGAAAATAAAATATTTGGCTTGGTAGGAAACGTATGTTTGGCAACAGGAACATATGCTAAGAACAGCCCCTCCCTATGCCTGGATCTGCTAAAGATAACTTAATTTTCCAAGTATTAATCTGACTAGTTTTCCCCTCTACTCACCTGCATGCTGGTAATTACTGCGCAGATCTCGTTTATCACTGGAAGCCGTTTAAGGTGCAGTAAAGTTATGAAGTACTAATAGCATTCAGAAATATTCCATGAAGTTTTCTACAGCTTTGGGAAAAATATTATATGTAAATAATACGTTGATTAAATATTTGCAAGTAAACTAGCTATAGGTGAAAAGGATGCCATGATTCAGAAAACGGGAAAGGTTTTAATTTTTTTTAAAAAGACCTCATTGGAAAAATTATTTTGCTTTTATCAATTCCCACCACGTTCTGTTCACATATTCAATGTTTCGATTTGAAATGTGGGTATCTAGTTAATAATTGCATTATCATCTGTGATAATATTTGTTTTTTTTTATGAGAACCGTCAATTTTTAATTTCTTAAATTTTTAAATTGGCTTTTAGAAGTGAAAAATGAAAATGATCGCTCCGTATACATACATATTATACTGTCTGCATTTAAATTGATCGATATTTTATAATCTCCTTAAGTTTCTATGGAAGTTCGCCATGGTGAGAAAATATAAAGTTAAATAATTGATAGATATCATGTCTCATAATAAGGTAGGTAGGTACCTGTGTTAATACTACATCTACGTTAGTTATTACATTTTTTTTTTTTACATAATCGAGAAAAGAATGGCGGTACGCGGCGTTTTCGAAATGAAGTTAGCTGCGTTCCGTTTTATGGGTATCAAAGTAAAAGTTTTGAGTTATCATAACCATAGATAAAGAGATATTTAGAACGTAAAGTATTACTTTTTTGTTGAAAAATACCAGAATATAACGTCAAAAATACGAAAATTCGTGTTATTTAGGCGAATATTGCGTTTTCGTGTTAAAATGGTGAAATTCGCGTCAGATCTCTAGTAATTAGATATGTTAATATCAAATCTTTAGTTCTTCCCATCTCTCTATAGTCCTCTTCGACGCAGTCAGTATACATCTATGATGTGGGCAGTCGACCTCTATGAGGTGGACTGACTGCGTCAAAGAGGACTGAAGCAATACGGGAAAGACTAAAAACTTTAGGCAAATGACTAGGGACTACAGCCAGTGAATACCATTTGTGATTTGTGAAGGACACTAAATCTCATTCTGACATGTAATGCGGTGTTGATGATAAAAATCTCTTAATATAGAATTTTACAATTTTGTGTTATTTCAAAGGTTAATAAAGGCTGAGATGAACTCACGAAAATAAACAAATATTCAAACGTTCATCTTGATAGCGTTTACTGATAACGCTTAAGACAATATATTCAGTATTGACCAACGTGGAACATTATCTATAAGTACATCTTTTATCAATTCTTGATCTTAACTCTTAACAGACTTTTAGCCATCTTAAGTGACATCGTTTGGGCAAATTCACGAATCATGCCACGTTCCTTCTACATTGTGAAGCGGCTACGTGTGTAGTTTTATGAATGGTAGGCACCAGTTCGTATGCATAATTAACAATGTCGTTTAATTGCCTCAAGATTTTACTTAGATAATATTAATTATTTTTGCCCTCTCATGTATACTGAGAGTATACAGTAATTTTAAGTTAACGACATGATGTTTATGTTTACATACACGTTCGCCTTAGAAAATTCTCATTATCAAGTCGCACGTAGCCCCATATAACTCGGTTTCTGACCAGTGAGATTTAACCATACATTTATATATTTTGTCTTTCATTTGTATTCTTCAAAAAAGAAAGACAAACATTCCCAGGAGGCCTATTCTGGTTCTTTTTAAGGAATATTCCGTATCCTTTTCTTTAGGCTTACATACTTCTAGCATAACTGTGGAATCCTGAAGAGATAAGGTAGAAAAAAAATCCTAAACGGACTGTTAAGGAATTATTTGAAAACATAAATTGATGAAATATCAAGTGACACAAGTTCACGAAACAATTTTTTTAAAAGCAATTATATTATAATATATTGAATTTTGGTAAATTTTCATTTTATTATTAGATAGCATAAATACGCCTTCGAAGAATTACGTTTTATAAAAAGGTACCTAAATCACTAAGTAGTAATGACCTTTTCATTCTACCACTACTTCTAAAAGTAACATTTGCCACGGTGGTATATCTATGCCGCCACCGCCGTTGTGCATTGTTGTTACACTGTTAAGTTTTAATTAACATTGTTTGTTACAGTGTTAATTTATAATTAACATTGTTTGTTACAATGTTAACTTATAATTTACACTGTTAACTTACTTAATATTGAGTTTTTATTTTGTTAAAATGACGCAAATATTGATTTTTTAACGAATGTCATTCACTGAATGATAGCTGAAAGCTGAAAGCTGTCATCTGAAAGAATCAGAACCGCAGTTAAGCAGGAAGTTTATAAGTTCAAGGAAACTGAATTTTCATATAAATAACCAGAATAGGCCTGGTAGGTTATAATAACCTGACAATTTTTTAATTTTTCCGACTCTAATTATTTTTATCGATACATGCTGAATTACGCCTTGGGGCACCCGGTCTCTAAAAATGTTCAAAACAGGCTTTTTAAACATGATTTATTTGAGATCACCGCACATGAGTCCCAATACTCAGTCAGTCAGTCAGTGGGACTATTGCATACCTAATTTATTATGTTGTGAGGCTGAACGATGCGGGGAAGGGACTGCGATGGGAAGATGATGGTTTAGAAGAAACTGACTTGTCAGATCTGTTCAATAAATAAGTATAAAGCCATTTTAAAACAAGTTTAGTTTCTGAATGGTGGTATTGGGCCAGAGCGAAACTGAGAGTGTATACCATTAAAACAAGAATTAATGAAACTTAATTAATGGTAGTATTTATTTATGATTTTGTGATACCGGGTGGGTGCCTTCCTACGAAAGAAATTTTAATTGTTGATTGTTTTCCTGAGTTATACCAGCGAGGTAGAATCCAATATCACTTTGACATATTTTTTAGAACATACGGTAAAATCATAGGAAATATTTTGCAGTATCTTTTATATTTTCCAAAAGTTCGGGTGGCTTCCCGTTTTTAGGTGGCTTTTAGCGAAGATATTGGAAAACGAGTATATTCGAACCGGACACGTTTTCCATCTCCACGAACATAGTACATTTAGATTTTATTCTTTATAACGAGGGACCTGAAAAAAATGCGTTATTGCTTAGCGAAATTCGCGTTATTTTTAGTGAGAGAGCGGTGTTCGCAAACCCGAAGTTTTCAGGTCTTATAAATTATAACTAACTAACTACAACGTCATTTCCCTAGTGATAGTTAGAGAAGATCGACCACCACACAACTCTGTCCTGGCACATACTCCTTGCTTGATTCACATTCATATATTGTCTTAAACATATACTTCTGTTATTATAACTCTTGATATGACCCGACTCAAGTATTTGATTCGCTTGTGCCACGTTTTTCTCGGGCGTCCCTGACCTTTTCCACCATTCGCTATCGCGACGTATATGATTCTTACCCTTTATCTTTGTTTATCAGGTATAGATGTCCAATTTTATAATAACATTTATAATACTGTCATATATGGTGTTACATAACGGAATTACGAATTACTTCTTGCCGCTTGTTGAAAGGCACCTAGCTCCTTGTAAAAGTTCTGCGAATCGTCCTCTGACGCGGGCTTGCCGCACGAAGCGACGGCCATTTTGCACAGAAACATTTCGCCCGCAGACTGCAGAGGTTGTGTCATCGACACGCGCTCCTGCGCGGGCTCGCCGTTTACAATGGCGTCTTGTTACCGTAATTTAAAAGTCCTGATTACTGTTGACCATTTAATAATAATACTTGGACGATTTATATAGCGCCCTTTTTGTGAAAAATCACCTCAAGGGCGCTGTGAGGCTCAATTTACTTATGAGGTCCCTAATTTGTGCACTAATATGAAGACACCGTATCCGCCTGGAGCTGTCTCGTCCCCGCCTGAGGCCCCAATGTAAGCTGTAACTATTTCCTCTTTTTTACTGTGCTGCAAATAACTATGTTTAAAGTAACTTGCCTGATTTTTAATGGTACTGGAGAGAGAGAATTTTAGATTAATAGATAGGGTGTGTGTTGACAATTTTTAGTATATGATTCTCCATGTGTACAAACTGTGATTGCCTTCCCGTAAATAAAACTTGGCTAGAAGATGCACATCTTTTCTTTGGTAGTTGAGTACCTTTTCCACTGATGCTGGCATGAGGCTGTCGCCGACTCACGACTGCAGAAGAGTGATTACCTATTCTATCACTGAACTGTCTAGGTAAGCTTGGAGTCAGGCGCCCTTCGCCTGGCCTCCAGGTGAGTTTAACCTAACCTGCTACTTTTACACTGACGCGTGGGGCCACATCCCCAGTACTTTTACAATAGTTTTACACATATACACCTCAGGGAACTCAATTTTGCCTCATATTTATTAATTTTGATTCATTTATAAATATTTTGTCGTATTTTTATAAAAAGAGGCTTTTTTTACCAGCGAATTTTTTTTAGGAAATTTGGGAGGGAAATCATTGCAACCAAGTCGAATATCAATAAAAATAGGCTGAGATTTAAAATGAAGGATTTTATCGTAGAAATAAAGATAATATTTTTCCTAAATAAAGTTTTCGATAGTCCCCACTGATAGAATTCGGACAATCAAATTTGAAACTCAAATTTGGTACTGACTCGCTCCTTTGTCGAAACAATTTATGCTTCCTGAAAAGGTCTGTACTATAAATCTCGGGATTTATAGCTTCCTTAAAAAGGCCGATTTGTGATGATCTTCATGTATTATTCATTTTGACCTGACTTTGTTTGGCCTTACTATAAAATATTCAAACTTAACGGCTTAACAAAGGTGAGGTTGTTTAAAAATTTATGTTACATTAGTGAAATTGGGGATATTTTTTTAAATAGTTCCGTATTCGTGCGAACAAATATCAAAGGTGTATTTTGCTATTCCTGCAAGGTACTGGACGGAACAAGTAAGATACGTTACGTTAAGATTACGTTGAATGCTTTCGATTCTTTCAATATTGTCTTGGTATAAAGGTGTATGTATAAGTGTGCAATATTCGAAGTGAGGTATACTTATTGACAAATATACGTTTTAATTATTAATTTATTAATATAACACTGTTACGTTTCGGAATGGTTGCGTAGAATAGAATCATGTATGATAATATATTATCAGATATGTCATGAAGCATTAATTTAAAAGTTCTATGAACATTGTACACCACATAACTTTTTTTTTAAATAAGCATGCTTACCATTTTTTTTAAATATTGAAAATAAATTTTTGTGATAATTTGGTGAGTATTGCAAAGCTCTATTGAAACGATGATGAAAGCAGAATTTTTTATTACTTGTATTGTTCGAACAAAAACAAAAAATTGCATAATTTAGGAAGCCAGATCTCACAGATCGAGAGATTTTAATGAGGCATATAAATTGGTATCCTGTTGTATATTTTACATAATTTAGGTACGTCTTTAATATATGTTGAGTTTCCTCACATTTTTTTATAACAATAACACTTTAAAAAATACGCGAATTCCTCTCACAATTTGATTCCGCCTCTCCGGAATTTACATCTCAAAACAGATTCCTTCCCTCCTCATCAATATTCAATAAAATATGCCAGGTTAAGTGTTCTTGAAAAGTCGATTAGAGAATCCATCAGAGGGTGGGGGCACTCCATGAATGTATGCAGCCGGGAGCGTAGCTATATATGGTACTAGCTACGTGTAGCGCTTTATACAGTCAGCTAACGTAACCTAGAAATTTAACCCCCTCAGAGCTCAATTTAAACTGGCAGTTATAAAACACATTTTACGATTGCACTGTATAAAAAAAAGAATTTTAGTAGTTCAAAACACTTATATAAAAATTAAACAAATTAAAACATTCCTTAAAATCTGCATTAAAAAAAATTGAAATTAAAAACTAAAATCGCCATTCATAATATAAACATGACTATTGCCTGAACTAGTAGCTAAAATCAAATGAAAAAAATAGGGCCAAAAGCCAGTAATGCCAGAAATTAAAAAAAATTGACCAAAATTTTGTCGTTACTGTGGCAAAACCGATTACAAAACAAACATTATAATATTATTATTTGTAAGGTTATGTTAGTTCAACAGGCTGACGGGACGGGAAAAATTATTCAAAATTTTTCTAAACGTTTTTTTTTTTTTTTTTAAATGCTCATAGTCCATGCTTCTTGCATATTGTTTTTTTTTCATTTTTTTATTTTGATTTACATTTGAAAAAAAACACAAAAAATACATGCATTTATCTCGCTAAGAAAGAAAGTTTTTAATAAGAAGTTCAAATATAAAATTTTCTTAGAATATGATGGAAAATCATTTATTTTCATTAATTACTACTATTTTCAGAACACCGTGTGATGTAAATGTGAAAAATATTCACTTGGACCATGAGGGTTTTTTAAAGATACCTTATTTTTCTCCTTTCAGCCATTTTGAGGTTGCCATTTAAAACCATTTAAACGGTGGCAGCGTCCTCATTTTTTTCTACTATTGTTTTTGAACACACTGTACTTTATACCTTTATACGGGAATGTAATAAAAACAGGAGTGACAGACAACTAAAATATTTATCTTGGGAGCTGGCAGCCGCGATTTTGGTTTTAGGGTTGAGGGTAGGGGTGAGGGAGGGGGAGAAATAGCGTTACAGGGTGACAGGAGGTTTTAACACCCCTAAAATGCACGGAAGTGAGTGAATTTTTTCTCTTTTAGTGTATTTTTTACACTGTTCTTTTTATATTTCATTTTTTTACTATGAGATGGTCGTGCCACTAAAAGCTCCATTGTAACCTCGTATCTCAATTATTCTACGGATGTATTTTTTACACATGCGTAGAATAAAGACAGGGAAATGTTGCAATGAAACTGCCGGCGGTATGTTTTATTTGTTTTTTTTTTTAATCTTTTCTACGAACCAGAAATATCTTGACTGAAGCAGCGGCAACTTTCAAACTGTGAGCTGGACGCATGCATATTAAAAGGCTGTTGGAATTTATGGACAAGTCAATGCTACTGTTTGTACAATATCGTTTCCATCATGAGCTATGGATTACTTTCTAACTCTCGCCACATTTGATGAACATCAAATTAATGACGAGCGTCATTTTGGAATTGGAATGGTCCTCGTTAAACTTTGATTTTGGGCCCGTTTCAGATTGGGATCGAAATTTGATTAGCTGACATTACCGCTACGCCAAGAAAACAGTTTCATATTTTTCAGCTTTAAAAAACCGTGTTTTCGGGTTTTTAAATTTCCTTAAGAGTAAACTTAAAATTTTTATGAAAATTCGCGATCACAGATGGCGTTAATTTCAACATTTTAGAAAAAAATCGCTTTTAGCACGTAATACTTTTAAATATTGGGATAAATTGTTTGTTGGCGGGTTTGTTTCTTGAAAGAATTGAGCTATAAATTTACAAATAACAAATTATTCCATTTCATATTCTGTACGTGTACCCGTCTATAAAAAAATCATTATTCAATTAAATTCATTCAAGTAGGTATATAAATGAAGGTATATATGTCTCGACCAAATTGTTTTTCGCATTATATAAAAAAATAATAGAGAAGAAATATATATAGACATACACCGCTTCACCTATTTGATTTTAAACGTGTTAAAAAAGTTCTTATTCTATATGATACTGTCAAGTATTGAAATAAAAAATAAGGTGATGAGTAATAAATTTTGTTACTCCTGAACTATTAGAGAATTGTGACGTGTACCTCTTCACCTAAATGCCTCAGCATTGTGAACTTGTGTTAAAAAAAAAACTCAATATTGAATAAGTTACCAATGTAACAATGTTAATTATAAGTAAACAACTTTATTTACAAGTTAACAACGTTATTTAAAATTTAACAGCGTAACAAGCAATGTGAATTATAAGTAAACAACGTTATTTACAAGTTAACAGTGTAACAAACAATGTTAATTATAAGTAAACCATGTTAATTATAAGTAAGCAATGTTAATTATAAGTAAACAATTTTGATTATAAGTAAACAATCTTAATTATAAGTAAACCATATTAATTATAAGTAAACAATGTTCATTGTAAGTAAACAATGTTAATTATAAGTAAACAATGTTAATTATAAGTAAACAATGTTAATTATAAGTAAACCGTGTTAATTATAATTAAACAATATTAATTATAAGTAAAAAAAGTTAGTTATAAGTAGACAATGTTAGTTACAAGTAAACAATGTTAATTATAAGTAAACAATGTTAATTATAAGTAAATAATGTTAATTATAAGTAAACAATGTTAAATATAAGTAAACAATGTTAATTATAAGTAAACAATGTTAATTATAAGTAAACAATGTTAATTATAATTTATTAATGTAACAAGTAAAAACAATTCACAATGGCAGGCGGCGGAATAGATATACCACGGCAGCAAATGTCATTTTTAGATGAAGTGACATAATAAAAAGTCCGTTAATATCTAGTGAGGTTGGTACCGTTTTATACAATGCAATCCTCCGTTAAAGGGCGTATTTATGCCGTTTAAAAATAAAATAAATATAAATTAAAAAGAATTATGATATAATGAAATTGTTGTAAAAAGTTTTGGTTCGGAACCTTGTGTCACTTGAAGATATTTCATCAATTTATACCTTTAAGTAATATCTTAACAATCTGCTTAGAATTTTTTATTATGTCTCCTCATAATTCCTTTTAAAGTCTTACAAGTTAACAGTGTAACAAACAATGTGAATTATAAGTAAACAATGTTGATTATAAGTAAACAATATTAATTATAAGTAAACCATGTTAATTATAAGTAAGCAATGTTAATTATAAGTAAACAATGTTGATTATAAGTAAGCAATGTTAATTATAAGTAAATAATGTTGATTATAAGTAAGCAATGTTAATTATAAGTAAACAATGTTGATTATAAGTAAACAATGTTAATAAAAAGTAAAAAGTTAAAGTCCAAGGAAAGGGATAAGGAATATTCCTTAAAAATAACAAGAATAGACCTCCCGGTTGTTGTCCCCAATACTTCAGGTACTTGAAAATTTAGAAGACAGTTAAATGATTTATCTTTAAAACGAAAGAAAAATCAAAGATGAGTCGGAAAAACGACTCTAACTTTTCTCTTACTCTTACGTCCTTATTTTTCACATCAATGTTTGAGATTTCCATAGCATCTTAGCTCAGCTATTTCACATGTTATTTTAGTAAAGGCAAGCGTCAGGCTAAATAATTGCATTACGAGTCATATTTTCCAAGAGCTTCAATAACATGTTGTTCGAGATTTTTATGCATTCCGTTGTAATCTAATACCTACGCTAGTTTCTCGGTCTTTCAAAAATTCTTACTATGTCCATACAACTACTTCTTATTTTTTCGGTGAGGTTCCCGTACGGAAGTAAGCGAATTATTTCCTTACTTCCGATCAAATAAATCAAATGTTTTCAAATTTAGAAGATCTTTCTTTTTCTTTCTTTTTAATTTTTTGTAATGTTACACCTCACAAGAGTGCCCCTGTCGGTACGGTGTAAAGACAGGGGGAACTATATCACCAACACGCTGGGCAGTGTTGTGAGGCGGTTCAAGGCAGAGGCTGTAAGAAGGTATTTTTTTAATTCGGGTTTTGAAGAGGTCCGAATTATATGAAGCAGGAAAAACAGATGCCGATAGCTCGTATCACATACAAGCCGCCTCACACAAAAATAAGTCAAAGAATCGACTTGTTCTCATGAAGCCGACATCAACTGTGAACGGGCATTCTGCTCGTGTCCGTCGAGTTTCGCGTACGTGCACCAGTGTATAGGGAACCAATGCTGTTAGATCCTTCGAGCAGGCTACATTAAAATACCCGTAGAACAGACCCAGCATACCTATTGAGCCTGTGGATTAGAGATGGCATCCGGTCTGTTAACAACGGATTGTCAATCAGACGGACCGCCCTCCTTTCCACAGAATCAGACAGATTTATCAGGTATTTTGAAGCTCAGCCCAGAGGAGGCACTCAAAGTCAATTATTGGAATAGATAGATAATCGCTTTTATTGAGGAGTCGATCCCCGTACATTTAGGGACTATATGTTCAGTGTTAAAAAAATAAATCCGGTGTACTTGTGATTCCATATTGAAAAAATATGGTTTGATTTACGAAGTTATATACAGCTTTTAAAAGCTTTTTAAAAATCATAAAATGAAACTAAAAATCAGAAAATCAGTAACACCAAAACCGATTTGTTGTTCATAGATGTCATGAAATTTGCACAGCTTTTATGTTAATTTATAATTCAACGCAATTATTTTAGGTGGCGAAGAAGGGTGTGAAACTTTGGTGAATCTCAGCAGTTGTTTATAATTTGTCAGAAGTAGTGAAAAGTTTTTTTTATTATAATTGGAAAATGAAAATAAATCGAATAAAAATATTAATTCTTAAAAAAAAGATGAATTTTCTCCATATTTAGATGATTAAATTCTATAAAAGAAATAAAAGGAGAGTTTTCTTGTATTAGAGACAAAATAAATTTAATCCCCGTTAGTGCCACGGTGTAAATATTACGCGGCGCGTAAGGTTTGAATAGCGAAAAACTAGACTTATCACGGCGTATACCTCGTATATAACTAGACCGGCGCGTGAGAATCTAATAAGTACAATCTATGTATAATATATTAAAAGTGTGGTAGTTTTTATATAAATGCAAAATAAATACTTATTCGGGATATTTTTAGGTACCAACATAATTCCAATCTTGAGTTGTGTCCTTCTAAGCTTAGCGCTTATCGTCACCTTTCCCGAAGGCTGAAAGCCACAGCGTGTTTACAGCGAATATTCTCACCCCTACTTAACTACAGGGTTCCTAAGAAACAACCATTTAACACGATGTTTCCGAACACAACATAATAATCACCGAGGCTACAAGGTGTTTCCGAATAAGCTCCACGCTTAAGATACATGGTGTTTCGGAACGAGTAATTATCTCCACGCTTAGACTGCATGGTGTTTTTGAACGAGTAATCAAAATTAGCTACCGGGAGTGTAGGGAGGGTAGGAGTTAGTAATATCTCACCATCAGTCCTGTCTGGCAGAGCATGTAATGAACGGTTTGCGCCACGTCTGCCGCGTGAAGGTTGTTGTGGTACGGGTTCTTGTGGCGGCAGTATCCTTCCTCTATTCTCGTGAGGAACGTCTCCAAGGTGGATGGAGGTACCTGGGTAACAAACAAACGATCTGTGTAAATATAAGAAAATACATATTACTTATCACAAAATGTCGGTGAACGTTAAATTGTTAGTGAGCGCTGTCATATAATTGGTTTTCAAAGGTTTCCACAAATCAATGGTCATAATTTAAAATTGTTGTTTAATGTTTTCCACAAATAAATTTTCGAATCCAACACATACATACAATAAGCCAAAACTACGAGTAGGCAGATTAAAAAAAATATTTTAGAAGCGATGAATGTAAAAATAAAAATAAAATATATTTAATATTAGCTGATATGTACCCGGCCTTGCTCGGGATTATTTTATTTTTTTTAGAATACAGTTATGAAATTGTGAATTCTTGCTAGTCGTTTGGGTGCCATAAATGATCTGACAGCGAAATTAATGCCTTGTGATGACTATTACTATCTCTAAACAAAGAAACAATTAGAAAATTTTGTTTCATTCCAAACATTTATTTTTTTCAAAATATATCTAAATAATTAAGTTAAAAAAAAAAAAAGTTCTTAAACTTAAGTAGGTACCAGTTATTTAGGGAGCAGTTGGGACGCTAGTGCCTATACAATAAAATTGTTTGAAACATGTTTTTAAGATTGTTTTCTTTGAATAAAACGGAAATAAGTTCACAACAATTTGCAAACATCATATTTTCCCCTCTTATTAGGCGCTGTCAAGTTAATCTCCATTGAGAATATGCTCAAACGTGAGGTTGGTAGCGGGGGAGAATAATATTGTAATGGTAAAAGTTTGCCGCTTATTTTTAAACGTAAATTTTTTAAATTTTATTTTTACTGTTGAAGTACATTGATCATAGCCAGGAAAAATTTACAGAAATTAATCATTCAAATCCTAAACTTTAGTTTCAAGTCACCATTAAATTTTTTGATTACCAACAATGGAATTTTAAACAAAACTTTGCAGTTTTTAGTGATGCGCATTTTATTTTATTTTTTTTTAAAAAATAGTTTCTATGTAAAGATTGTACATATATGTGACTTAAGTAATAGAATATGAGTATAAACCATATTATATAGAGAGTATGTAAGTATAATGCATATTATTACAACACAAGTATAAAGTCACGGTATTCACAGTCCTCCTCACTGGGGTTTCCTGTTCTGAGGCGACCTGCACTTTTTTTTTTTACTAAATATTCAGTTGTCTTAAATTGTCTTTATAGTGTTTGGAAGTTCAAGAACAAGAACAAGTTTATTTCGTTGAGATAGAACTTTCTATTTTTTGCCTACAGGCGTTCATTTTGAACATAAACCCACCTTAACCCCTCGAGTCTTTTAGATAACATGATAATTTTTCTTAAATGTGCATGATAAACTTTTAAATGGCAATAAAAAGCGTGTTTTTTTTCTCTTTCTAACACAGTTTAAATCATATAGATCACTATAGCACAAAATGAGATAACATGACTTTTGTGAGTCCATTTCGGGCTGGTAGAAATTTCTCCCCAAAATACTACGGCTATTTGTTTTCTTGGAGAAATATCTCCCAAAAAGACTAGAGGGGTTAAAACTATTAGTGATTCCTGGCGGCTGTTTCCCATTTGGAGCATGCATTAATCATTATAATTCAATTGTAATTATTCGTATTAATTTACTACCATCAAATTACAATTAAACCAAGTAAAAAATCTCTGTACTGTTATGTTGTGGCATTATTTTGCCTTCGACATTGTAACATCTTCGTTTGTTTAGCAATCATATTACCATCGTATTGTTCCATGCAACGAGTCTCAGTTAGGTAAATAAATACAGTGTTTGTAGCTAACTAATTCTTTAGCTTAATTGAGCACGTAATACATGTTGTGAACACATTTATTTGAGATATTTACATGCCGATTGTATACGATTTACTTAGTTTAATGCTTTTGTGTAAAAATTTCGTTTGTGTTTTTTAATAAAAAAAATAATGTAACTATATTCGCTACATCTTTTGGAAAGTTCTGTCCGTCTCTAGAAAACACCTCCAGTCCTGCTGGTGTCCGGTTATCTCTTTTCAGTTCCTTATACACTAGGATACAGAGTTGCCCTTCACACAGTTCAATTTTTTATATTTAAGGCTCGGCCACACAGAGCGATTAAAAAGTAGTGATGAAATCGCATCGTGTGACAAGGTATTTGCTGCGAGTAATACAGCGAAATTGCTGTTTTTTGTGTGACCGAACCTTAATCTTTTCGACACTCCTTTGTCTTGACGATCTTAAAATAGCCAGATCGCCTATTCTGCGGCCGGCATTTGTTTCTCTTTCATAAATAAGGGAATCATATTTGTATGCCTTTGTCCAAATATAACTCAATGTTTGCACATTAGTTTATTCCATTTTTTAAAAGAATAGCAAAAAATAGATTTATATCATGTTCTTAAATCACTATTTTCATATCAAACAGTCATTGTTCTGGTTGTTTTTCAATGATTGGATGTTACACTTTCTCCATTTTCCAAGACAATTTATCCGACAGCCTTTCAGTGTCTATCATGTTTGACAGGATACAGGCTAGAAAGTGACCGATAGATAAAATTTCCGGCTGATTTATCCTGGCTCTTTCGGAAAACTTACATTTGACACAGACGCAATAAAAAAATAATAAACATTTCCTTTTCGTCAAAGCTATTTTACGTACGATCCTTTAAATAAATATTAAACCATCCAATATCGTTGTAAATAAATATACGAATTTGAGAGGCATTCCAACAAAACAAATTAATATTGGATTCGGAGAAATATTGGAAAACTCTTCTGAAAACTTTACGAACATGTGTAGGACAACCTGTTTCAGTAGGGCCTTCTATCACATAAAATCAGAGTTTGTTGAAGTGGAAAGTTAATTTGACATGTAATAAAAGATCAAGCATCAATTTAAAGTTAGTCTATGGAGTTGATATCGGAGATCATAATATTCCGGTTCATAACAAATAACCTACATGGGCGTGCCGTGATATTTTTTATAAATGACAATCTGTTTGCTACCTTATTAGCTTTTTATTATTATTACTCATACGTACATTTATTAGTTAAGAAGCATTCTTATCCCAGATAAAATTACTAATATGGATATACGTAATAGGTAGGTTTTAAAACTATAAAATAATTTGCAAAATTACTGCCTCAACACAGCCTAGCCTAGCGAGGCGGGTTATGTGAAACTTCAACTGTAACTGTTATTATATTATTTTATATTTTACTTTATAAACCACTTTACACTTACATTATTATATTTTACAGATCTTTTAGTTATAGGTAAATTTAATTACAATAAAGATATTATTATTATTATTACTTTAATTATCCAAATTTTAATAAAACTACTATATCATTTGTAATAAAATGTACTGTATATAAGTAAAAAAAATGGGCGCTCGCATTCTGTTTCTTCAAGCGGCAGTAAGCTGCTTAGAATCCAATTATTATATTGATTATTCCCTTTTCTCCAAAGATTATTTCGTTTCACCTTACATGTGGTTATTCTATCTGAAAATCTGACACTTTAAAAGAATCATCTTTGAGGACCCTTTTTGGCACTTTTGTTATCATTTATCACGAATGTTAGAAATTTAATCAGTGACTTCACAAAATACGTAATTGTTTGGAACACCTTCCCGCAGATCCCCTTACCCAGCAGATATCTCACAATACAGTACACCAATACAGAAGCAATAATCTATTTAAAATGATTCTACCCTAAATGATATTGTTTTACAGGATAGAATAGTAATATAATTATAATTTGTATTTGGAAATAAATAAATTTAATAATGAATTGTGTTTAATGGAGCTGTTTAATTCGTATTTGTATTCAATTCTAAATAAACGTTTTAATACCACGTACAAATGATCCATGCCACTGGAATAATTGTCAAGATAAGAATTCCCTTGTAACATGTTAACGATGCGATGCAATGCGAAGTGATGCAAAATCATGTGTTTTTGGTTTGAAAATTTGATTGCTTAGAACTATCACAGATGATTTAGTTAAAATATAAGTAAAAATATAAGTAAAACACAGCACGGCCTTTCGTTTAATCGGTCATTTGGTGAGTCTTTTTATAAACCTAGGAAAAAATAAAGTGTCAGACCCAAAAAAAATGCAAAACAGCAAAATCTCCTACTCACGAACCGTTTTTTACGATATTGTCATATTGTGGCATTTTAAGTTTTTTAGAATATGACCGAAATTTTTATAACTATTTATGCCTGATCTTTACAAAATAAAATAAAAAACGCATTTCGGTGATGTTTTTTTTGATTTTATTTGCAGGAATTTCAACGTTTTCGCCACCTACATAAGGAGTGCGTGATTTCGTTCGAACATTAGGAAGTGGATCCCCTCAATTGAGAGTTTTTAAAGATTCTTATCGATTTCATGTCTACAACGTTCTTAAATGTACGGAGCAGCTGTTCGGAGTATTGAGGTATATAGGAATAAGCAGAAAATAACAAAATTAACATTTTCATCGAAACACGAAACTATCAAATCTATTACAGTATTATTGTATACCAATTATATGTACATTTTTTAACCAAACGATGATAGCCTAGTGTGGTCTTTATAAAATATTCACTATTGTACTGGATTAAAGGCATTGCCCTAAATTTAGAATCATTCGCGGATCCACATTTGAAGACATGAAATCGATAAGAGCTCTTTTAAATTTCGATATGAGTATATTCTGTATTCCGAGTATCCAACATATCAACATTATTAGGTAGGTATGTTAGATTCGACACGTGTTTAGCTCAAGAGAGATTTATTTACCACTTGACATGCTTCGTATAATATCCGGGAGGTGAATGTTATTTTTCCAAAAATACGATACTAAATTTAGTAAATAATTTGAATATTATAAATACAAAGTATATTTTTTTTAAATCCTATCATTTCATTAAAATCTACGATAGTAGAAGATTGCCTGCCCAAAATCTTGTTTCCTAACTATCTCAGAAATATGTCTATTGAGTTGTTAAATTTTGGAATTTAGGCATCGATTTATATTTGAACGTTGATTGTTGCACACGTTGCTCCTTGTTATCGTTATTAACATTTAGTATTTTTTTTTTCGATAAAATTGTTCTTGTACCGGCAACATGAAATACAGGTCAAAAACCCAAAAAAATAAAATGCATTAATAACATGTTAATTTTTTGTTGCTCCAAGATTTTCAGCTAAGGGCCAGCCACCAAAGAAATAAGGAAAATGTCCAATGTTTCAAAGACAAAAATCCTCGAGCGTAATCCTTAAGCTCTATGAAATACATTCCAAAATGTATGAAAATAACTACAGTTTAAAAACCAGTGAAAACAAATGTGAACGTTTTACCTAAAATTCCAGAACGCATATTTGTAATTAAAAAGATTACAGTTTGAGGATTATTGCCTTTTGAAACCTAATACATTTTCCTAATTAGCCGTATAGAATTTACAGAAAAATCATTCGTAGTTTTTCTTGTATTAGCAATCTGCAAATCGTGCATTTTTGGGTGCTGACCGTTAATAACTTTTTAATAATTTAAAAAATGTAAGACACAAAGCTATTGAAAGTTGTGAAATCAAACTTGTAACGGATACTGGGTTGACAAGATTTTTTTTAACGAAGTGATTAAATATAGCGTGATAAAAAAAACATCCCAACAAATGTCTCATAATATAAAATTATTCACTTTTGTGTAATGTCCTTCGTAATTTATCTCTCGAAATTTCTTCGAACCAGGCATTTAGGTACAACTTTTTCCCTTTTCCCCTTTCAAATAATTGGTGGTAGAATGTAGTAAATTTATTAGGGAAGATATTCTTTTGCCAATAATTTTATTAAAATTTAGACCTGATAAGAATATTTTATCAGCTCGCCTGGTTTACTGTTCGAACTCTGCTATATTTCAAATAATTGTATTGCTTGTTGGCTATTGTCGATTCAATTATTGTTTGCCATTCTAGCGTGGTTCATTTCTCCCCTTTCCTTCCATAGTGAATCAAACAATATAATAACCAACCTGAGAAGCCAACCTTTCTATAGTTGCTCGTTGTAGAGCGATCATGTTCGCTTCACGAGCGTCTTGAAGACTTTTGTCAGGGAATTGATCCGGTAAAATGACAGCTTCCATTGAAATCGTTTTCTTCCATTAACTTTTTTTTTACATATAAACTCAATAAAAGGAATTTATAAAGCTTTGAAATTAAGTAAAGGTTTTTAATTCTATTTTCTACACGTTTATTAAAGTAAATTTCAATTTCCGAAGAGACGAGTTTCCAGAGTCTCAAATTCTTGTTTTATTTTTTTATCAGTTTTTGTTCGTTGGTCTATTCCAAGTCAAAGTATGTATTCGTAAGCGCGATCTTTGAACTTAGTATCTGATCTACGCTTCGGTTACTTCAACTTTCCGATAGCTGTTGACGATGCTGATCTAAGAGATATTCTTAAATCTTTGTCTACAATGTGGATAAGTATGGAAGAGGTATTCCGGTAAATGCTTTAACCTTCGTTCGGCGGCATAATATCACAATGCTAACAGGCGGCACAGGTACAATTGTACCATCACATGTTTTGTATGAAAAGATTGCAATGTACTTGCGATAATTTTCTTCTTTTTATTTGGTAAATAAAATATTTCTCACCCTTATTATCCAATTTAATTAACATTATCATAAAAAAAAAACGGAAAAAACGTAGCTTTTTTATCTTGCATTATTTCCAGGCTAAATGTATGAAGGCACATTTGTAATCATATAGATAAGTTCTAATCAAATCCCTATACTGTACTACCAATTATAATATTTGTTTTTACTTTCCAAACGAATAAAAGAGAACATTAATAATTAGAATAAATAGCATCTCAAATAAGCAATGCGTAGTGTTTCCGATATTATGTCCTCTACGTGCAAACTGCATCTAAAATTATCTAATAATTTGTGTTAACCTGAAATGACCTGCCTGGTAAGTATGGTCCTGTGTGTTATCTGTCTGTACATAATATAAATCGTATATACACCTTTTATGCAATATCGTCCTCATTGGTGATACATTGTACATAAAATTTTATGTTTTTAACCGATGAGCGAGTGGATACAATTTGTTATCATCTTTAAGTTATAAGTTGCTATAGTATACTATCCATAGTTAGTAGTAGAACAAAACGTTTAATTCATATACGTACAAATATATTTGTACGTGTATGAAGAGATTTTTAGCAAAAGCCGGCGATATACAAATCATAATATTAATATTATTATTACTATGCAGGTGTAAAGATAACTCGACAACTTATCTCGAGAACAAGTAAAGCTTTTGTCTTTTTGACTAACGTAATCTTACCTAAAAGTGTGTATATGTCACGATTTAAGGTCTCTACGACTTTTACAAATAAAGTTATCATATTTAAAAAACGTAAAAGTTACATTTGTATCTATGTTGTTCACCATTATGGCCAAACTCAAATTAACCAGAATATTTTTTGATATTTTGCTTAATATTTTAGTTACGAATCACTGAGAACGTTGAACAGAGATGATTCATATCCACGATATCCCAATCGTGATTTAATATAGTCATTTTACTTATCTTACTTTAAAAATCAAAATGCTCTGTTTTTTACATTGAATTTAATTAAATAACTAATTGTTTTCCTCAATAACTAGTATATATAAAAAAAGGCTTTGTGCGATTTTGCCAATTACACAGTTAACTGGTATCAAAAGAAAACATTAAATGCATTTAAATTATTCGTTCGCAGTAATAGGAACTGTGAAAGGAGATGAAATATTCCACTTGACTAAATAATATTTTTCCTTTGATGATTTTGCTTTGCAGAAAATGTTTGCTCAACGAAGAACATAAAAGTTATTATGAAATATGTATTTCAGTTAAAGTGTTATTATTACTCATTGAAATTATATTTTTAACTTAATAAAACCTCCATAAATCTGAGTTGTTTGTTTATGTAATTAATTATTCAAGAAAAAATATCAGCTCCCACTAACTCAAAGCACAATATTATAAAAAATACGTTTTTTCATTACTAGCACACATTTGTACATAAATAAACAAAAAGTGCGGACAAATTAATCTTTTACAAAACAAAAATCTTATTGAAATTTTGATCGATTCATTTTTTTTTTAAATAACTCAATGTGTAATAGTAATAAGTGTTTTGGATTGCAATTAAAATAGTATATACAAATAAGGGTATTAGAAAGAGTTTTCATATATTACCTTGAATTTGTGTATGATTCCATAGCGGTTGAGTAGATCGTATCCTAGGAACTTCACCGGCTGGCTGTTGGCTGCCTCGCTCAGAGCGAACACGTCAAACGACCAGTCGTCTAGAGTCTGAAAGGTCAAAGGAGTATCGGACTAATAAAGCCTATTGTGCTTCTAGTACAAAAGCCCTCGCTGGAGTGTTAGTAAAGTTAGTTGATGTCTTTGTATGAATAAGCACATACAAACGAACAAAGAAAATATTACACCGTGTGGAGGTTGCAGGTTCGATTTTCCAGAATACAAATGACATACTCAAGTTTGGATATTATCCATGATTGGCCGTTTGGGACATTTGGTAGCTGTTTGAGACCAGGGCATTGATGGGGTATAATTTATTAAGGTTTTTTTATCGCCTCAAGAGCAAATTGGTACTTGTGCATTTTTACGAATAGAGATAATTGAAACTGACGCATTTGAAGGCTTAGTATGGGTTGTTTCGAAGAAATTGAAGGATTCATCAAATTTTAAAAGTTAATATTCAAGTTCTGTGACTATTCAAGTCCTGTTATTATTAAAGCATTGTGAAACCACTTGACCATAATGTAATAATAACAGAACTTGAATATTAACTTTGAGGCTTTGATGATACGTTGAAGTTCCCCGAAATAACCCGCCCTAAGTTTCCATTACAATCTAAAAAAATGATGATATCTACGCGTTTTTGCCACTTGTTAGTCTCGTATCGTAGTTTTAAAGTTTTTATACCTTTTATCTATTTAAAAAAAAAATATATATATATATATATATATTTCAGAAATCTCCCCTGAGACACAGAAAAACAGCATTTTCATCAAAACTGAATTTATGTGCAATTGACTTGCAGTAACTTTCTACAACGTCTCTTATGATACATATCTCTCACCATTACCACTTTACTTGATCTTTTACGATATTCTTTAATAGAAGGCTAGTGACACACGCCATCATACAAATACTTTATTTTTAAGAATATTTACTGCTATGCACATGGCAAGTCTGCGAATTGGGCATAGTGAGTTGGGCCCGATTAACAGGCTCGCTCTGGTCCCGAAAGTATACCACTACTTCACTGTTGTTCCTCCTTTCCTTTGCATATTACTTGAATAGAATTCGTTTAATGCAAGGTTTTGAGATTCCCTCTAAAATCTTTTATTTGACCACGAGAGTGACTACAAATAATTTGATATCTAACCCAAATTAGTGAAACAGATGGCTCCCATTCAAGGATTTTATTACGCGTGTGTTATATGGCGAAATCATACTTTGAAACATGGCGGACAAAACAAACACATCAGATGTGGTTGTAAATCTGAAGTTAGTAGTCATAATTTCGAATAACTTGCATACAAATGTCCCTGCATTAGGATTATTCCACGTACATATAACATTACGGTGTTATGACAGTAGACATGACATGTTATTTGCAATGTCCCAATAAAACCAGACAGTGATTGAAATGTCATAGCTTGAGTTCCTGGTTATAAAAATTATTGGTTGAGAGTTTTGAGGTTATCCAAACCCTGTAACCTTTGATAGATAACTATACGATTAGTTTTACTATACCATTACCATTGCATTTTCATTCAATTTAAATAACATATTTTGTAAAAAAAAATAAGTAACAAAATCTTTTTCATGTTTGCGAATAAATTGGGATATTTTATTATTACATAAAATCATTAAAGGACAGTCATGACCTGGTGAGTAAGATTAATTAAAGATAACATAAGACACCATGCTCCATTTAATGTAATTGCTTCTCGCACTAATTTTATGTACAATTCTTTTTCACAGATTGCATCGTGTGGGGAATGAAACTTGCTCAGTTAGTAAATCTATTTAATTTTAATATCATTGCTTTCTTTAGAAAATCTACATGCAACTGTAAGATATGCAGTAATCCATTAAGGCTTGGTTAAGGCCCCGCATTAATCTTCGAGAATTTAGATTTAGGTAAGAGGTCTGTCTAGCGTCGGCTCTGAATCCCAACTGACCGCTGTTGAAAGGCAGATATGATCATTCGAAAGATAGAAAGAGCGCGCCAATGTGAAGAGCGTTTAGAATAAATGGACGTAAGGGACAATTCTAAAAATATTAATAAAACACGATATATTTAAGATAGATCAAAAATCTCAAGATGAATATCTTAAGTAGCATTTAAAGAAAAACCTTGATTTTTTTCAAACCTATTACATGTTAAATAACAAAACAAACCCGTTTTTTTTTAAATTTGATTTTTTTCTATCGAGGGAATTTCATATAATTACATTTTCAGCCCCTTGAGTGATTAGAGATTATCTTCAAAAATAAATACATATATTTTTTAAGTACATAAAACCTCCAATTTTTAAGGGATATTTGTAATGTATACATAGAAATTCTGCTTTGCAGAGCCTTAAGGACTGCTGGATGATAAATAACTTATTCGTTACGTCATTAACATTAAACAATAATTATCTATATATGTTAAACCCAACGGGCAACTAAATATATATATATATGCTTTACTATGCATCTAGTGTCGCCCGAGATACCACAATTAAAAAAAAAAATGGTTTACTAAATTGAAGCTGCATGGTGGCAAAGACGTCGCAACTTGAAAATATTTGCGTTGACCTAGAATTTCCAGACAGAAAAATTTGTGTCAATTTCATATCGATATACGAGGTTTGTTCAAAAGAAAGGGTGTATTTTGAATTTTCGCGGGTTGTATACATTCTATTATCGATTTTTTTGGTCGATGTTGATACACATATGTTTATCATATGTTGGCATTATCAGCCATTTTGGATAAGGGGTTTGTTTTTGACAACTGGAAAGGTTAGTCACGCTTTTGTGTGTTTTTCGATTTTTGACTGATGAAAAAAATGGATCAAAGAATACGAGGTGTGTTCAAAGGAAAAGGTGAATTTCGAATTTTTCGAAAAGTATTTATTTATTCATAAATATCCATTTTCTCCCCGTCAAAGTAATTCCCCTCAGATATAATGAACTTATGCCAGCGCTTCTTCGCGCTGCGCTTTTCGGTATGGCTATCAGCTCGTTCTTCGATTCTGACTTTATCTCATCAATTGTGGCAAAACGCTTTCCTTTCATTGATCTCTTCAGTTTCGGGAATAGAAGTCGCAGGGAGCCAAATCTGGTGAATACGGTGGTTGGAGCGTGATTAAGGTGTTGTTTTTGGCCTAATAATCACGAACAAGCATTAATGTGTGAGCTGGTGCATTATCGTGATGCAAAATCCATGATTTGTTTTTGCACAATTCCGATCGTTTGAGCCGTATTGCTTCACGCAAACGTTGCATAACTTCCTTGTAGTATTCCTTATTAACCGTATGACTTGTTTGCAAGAACTCGTGATGCACCATACCATTGTAATCGAAGAAAACAGTAAGCAAAACCGTCAAATTTGATCGAACTAGGCGTGCTTTTTCGGTCTTGGCTCTTCTGGCCGCTTCCATTGGGATGATTGGGCCTTGGTTTCGACGTCATAACCATATACTCACGCTTCATTATTAGTTATGATCCTTTTGAGCAAATCTGGATCGTCGTTGACGTCATTCAACAAATCCTGAGCGATACTAATGCGACGTTGCTTTTGCTCAAAATTTAGCAATTTCGGAACAAACTTCGCTGCCGCACGTTACATGCCCAAAACATCCGAGAAAATTGCATGGCATGATCCGATTGATATGCCAACATCCTCTGAAACTTCCTTAATAGTGATTCGACGATTTTCCAAAACCATTTTCTTCACTGTTTCAATGTTTTATTCGTTTGTTGACGTGATTGCAACTTCAGGACGCTCATCGTCATTAACATCTTCTCGGCCTTCTGTAAAGCGCTTGTACCACTTAAAAACACTTTTTGTGACAACGTAGACTCGCCGAATGCCACAGTCAACATTTTAACTGCGTTGGAGCACTTTATTCCATTTTTAATGCAAAATTTAATACATATTCTTTGATCCATTTTTTTCAAAAGTAAAAAATCGAAGAACACAGAAAAAGGTGACTAACCTTCACAGTTGTTAAAAACAAACCACTAATCCAAAATGGCTGATATTGCTAACATATGATAAACATATGCGTACCAACATAACAAAAAAAAAATCGATAATCGAATGTACACAGCCCGCGAAAATTCAAAATTCACCTTTTCTTTTGAACACACCTCGTATATCACAAGAGCTTTTTCGCTGTTTCATACAAAAAGATATCCTGCTTTAGAACTAAGATTTTTTTGGTTTACATAAATAGATTTTCGGCTAATTTTACGGAAAGGAGAGTAAATTGACAAATATCAGATTTTCAAAATATAGTGTCTGCCGTGACATGCTCCCTGAACCGCCTAAATCTTTTAAGTACCAGCTTACATATTATTTATTTATATTTTTATCTCGAACAAGAAAAATGCTGTGGAAATAATTTTAGCAAAGCTCCCACCTATAAATGTTTTCGCCAGATAAAGAGATAAAGTCTTCTTTAAATAAAAACCTTTTAGTACGTAAACTTCTAGTTGAAAAACTTCAGCCAGATTTACCTCATTTTTAAAATGGCCGCATTAACTAAAATGAAAACGACTTACGTTTTCTTTTATTCAATAAAGCACATAAACAAAATAACAAATTCTTTCTTTAACAAAAGCAACCGAAATTAAACCACTGTAAATGTATTTTACAAACTCCGCAAAGAATCTACATGTAAGTACGACTGTATGTATCTATGTGAATATGTACATATATTTGCCATGTAAAATATTTTTGTACTTAAGGGGAATGGCTGCGCTGCCTGTTTCATACAAAAATTAATTTTGGATTTGAAGCCAAAATACCCATCCAAACTGAATGATCTGTTTTTTTTTTAATTAAAGGTTTAGTAAATATCTAGTACGGATGAGAAGTATTTTTTTTTTTATAAATTTTCAAGTATGTGCCATGAAAAAAAAAACAATTTTCATAATTTTAGAGGCAGCTTAGAAAGTTATTTGAGGGTTTACCTTTTTTTTTAATATCGTATTTGCTATGTAAATATGATTACGTAAATAAAAATATAAAAACAAAACATTAAAAAAAAAGATTTTTTCCGGTCGATATTTTAAATTCTGTATGGCAAATTTGTGTTCCAACGTAAATCGGTCGTTTTTAATTTAATTTAAAGTCTACCATAATGCTTATTTAATATTATTAAATTTTATGTTTCATCATATTTTCAAAGTAGATGGGTTAAAACTTTTTTTAAAATCACCATTAGCCCTTAAATAATTATTAAAAATGCCTGTAAAATCGCGAAAAATCAATTTCTTTAATGGTCGATATTTCATAAGGTAAAACAAAAATAAATAAAATGCTGCTTATGCGTACTAGATATTTAATAAATCTTAATTAAAAAATATACCATTAGCTTTAGGTGAGTATTTTGACCTCAAATCCAAAATTATGTTTTGTATGAAAGAGGGCGCGCAGCCGTTCCTCTTAAAAATTATGAATAAAGTCATAAAAAAAATACGTGTTGACTACCATGATACGAGAATGTGCTTAGTTAAGCAGTCGAAAACCATGTAAAATATTTTTGTAGTTAAAAATAATGAATAAAGTCATAACAAAAAAAAACTATTTATTAAATTTATTAAAATGAATTCTTTGAAACCTCATTGTATTATTAAAGCATTGAAGACGATCATATTAACAACTCTCAATGAAATTATGAAATATATGAATAAACGGAAAATAAAAAAATTAACGGTCGCTGAACGTAACTAGGTCTCGATATCTTAATCGGTAGAGGCACCTGTACCGGTGAGACTAGACTTCGAATGTCAGTCAGACAGGTACTTTTCTGTTTTCTGTTTATATCATAATATCGTTGAATTTCTTTAAGTTTTAAAAAGAATCAAATTTTATTATATTATTATTAAGTTCTGCGAGTATTTTGGTTAGGAAAATAAATAAGATAAAAACAAAAACCTGCCATCATTGAAAGCGGGGAAAACATATTTAAACTGTAAGTACCTTATAGAAGAGAGAATTTTAATTATTACAATTATTTTATAAGTTTATCGGTTTTTACCGAAAATATTAATAAATTATTTCAAACACCATCAATTTTTTAATTGAGAACTTAAAGGTTGGGGGTAAATAAAATCGTTCATATACATCATATTTTTCTACCCCTTAAGCAAGTAGCTACCTACTTTCCACATATTATTACAGTTACTAATGATTATTAAGTTCATCTTGTTACGAGCCGTATCAAGAATTTCTTAATATTAATACGAGAATACTTGAGTGGGTACGAGTTCATATTGTTTTCAAATTCTTCGAAATGAAGGATTACGAAATTAACGTAACATGTTATTTGAATTCACTGATTAAAAAAATTTCCAGTTCCTTGTACAAAAGAAAACGATGTTATTACTCTAATTAAAAATTTGCTGATGTATCTGAATCGTAATCGTGTTCTGAAGCATAATATGGTATAAACTCTAGAACTCTAAGATTAGGAAAATTGCTTTGATTTTTCTGTTATTTAGAGATTTACGCAATTGTTTTCAGTTTGTCAAGTCATTTTCATCATGAGAAACGGAGCTTTTAAATATCCATTTGACTCACTGACCATCACGCCGTTTCCCCGCAGAGAGAAGACCGTCATACAAATCCGTCTCAACACACCCTTCTAGATTAATTCACATTCATACGTTATCCCATACATACTTTTGACACGACCCGACTATATGTCCGACGTATTTGATTCACTTGTTCCCGACTTCCTTTAAAATTAGCTTCTGCGTCATATATTCTCCTTATATATATTCCGCTTTTTATACGTTCCTTTCAATCATAAGCATTACGTTTACATTCTTTTGAATTCTTTCCGGATATTCATATTTTTAACACGGTCATAAAAAGTTTAATCGCAAACGCGCCTCAGGGATCCCATTGAACTATTGTGAAAGGAAGACTTTAAGAGAATTGAATTCATTCTTGAAATGACTCGAATCAGTTCGTGCCGTTTTATGAAATAATCAGTCGTTATCATGCTATTGTATAAACTATTATTGTATATCATATGTTAAATGAATTGTAGAAACAAAAGGGAATTTCTTATTCATTTTAATGCAAGTATTTTTCGAAAGCGAAGTTTTCCTCGCCAGTATACTGTGTATTTATTCTATTCGCTTTTGAAAGATGTTTTTAATTATTTTTTTTATTAGTTTCTATATAATTTTGATATTATAAGGTAAGGTATAAATATATTAAAAATACATATATATTAAAGTTTTTTTTCATAGTCTCCTCACTAGGAGATCCTATGCTGAGGCGGACCAAGTTTTGCATAAGGCGGTTTCAGCGACTATATTTCAACATCAAGGTTAGGTTAGGGTCTTTCCAGTCATTTCTATGACGTTTTTTGAGAATAGTTGTCAGTTCGTGTTCTGGTAATTCCTTAAGCCAAGTTTTGCTGGACTTAATACACTTATTGATTGAATTACTTTTTTTGATATTAATTGGTAGTTTGTTATATAATTTTACAGTAAAAAAATCAGAGTTTCTTTGTCCAAAAGTAGTATTGCATTTAGGCACATTTATCTATATACATTTATATATTAAAAATAGTGGTGTAAGCAAAGTAATTCTTTTTAATTTTATTAATTATGATGCCACAAAATAACTAGAACTCTATTGAAGAAAAAAATAATTCTTTAATTTTCGTTTAAGAGCCTCATACTAGACCTCATACTAGAGAAGAGGCTAGACCAGGGGTCGGCAACCTGCGGCTCGCGAGCCGCATGCGGCTCTTTGGATGTGAAACTGCGGCTCTTTAGTTTCATACGCAATGTTATTTATTGTAGGCAAGAAAAAAAATTTTAGCTCTTTAAAAACTTTAAAATTTTGTAAATTGTAATTTTGGACTCTTCCGACTCAAAAGGTTGCCGACCCCTGGGATAAACCATAAGATTATTATGATCATTAGCAGATAGAAGATGGCGATGAAGTGTTTAGTTTCTGAGATAAAATACACATAAGTTATATTCGTCAATAGAAGTTAGGAACAGGGTTGATTAACGACGTAGTGACGGACTTACGGAAGTTTTTTCCCCTCTCAACGATGTAATAATAACGAGGTATAAATAAAAGCATTTACACGGTTTAACGTTCATCTTAACCAATCAATACTGAGCGAACTCTTAGTTAGGTAAATAATACTCACACGGACGACTGCTTTTTTCATTAATGCTAAATTCCAATTATGCAAGTGAAATTATCTTTTAAGATAATTCATATAAATAATTAGCTGACTGTTGTAATTGTAATTGGATGTATCAATGCATACACCAACCTGGGGCGCCATTCCCGTTCTTTTTAAGGAAGATTCCTTAATTTCTTCCTTAGGGTTAAACCCTTCTTACTTAACTGCGGTTCCGATTCTCTCGGATGACAGCTGTCAGTTGAACTCAGCGCGCGATATTCGTCAAAAATGTCAATATTTGCGATGTTATAACAAGAGAAAATCTCAATATTTGCGATGTTTAAAAAGAGGAATATTCAATATTAAGTATTTTACCAATTCCGTTATTATTTACTTTAAACATAATTAGCTAGTAAATATTATTAAACATTATATAGATGTTGACATCTTTGACAATTCACGTCAAGCGCAAATTCGAATGTCACTTTTAGAACTAGAGACAAAAAAGGGTCATTACTATCTAATGAGGTAGGTACCTTTTTATAAAACGCGATTCTTCGTTAAAAGCTTACTTATGGTATTTAAAAATAAAATAAAAATGTATTAAAAAGAATTATAAAATAATGTAATTGTTTTTGAAATTTTTAGTTCAATATCTTATGTCACTTGAAGATATTTCATCAATTTTTGTTTTAAAATAATCTCTTGAGAATCTATTTAGGATCTTTTTACTATGTCTCACCGGAATTCCGCAGTTAATCAAGAAGTCTTTAACCCTAAGGAAAGACGTAAGGAATCTTCCTTAAAAAGAACGGAATAGCGCCTCTGGTTTACTTTATTATAAGTAATTTTATCAAAGTATAGTTGTGATTTTAGCCTGTTAAAACTATGCAGCCGTCAATATAATATTTTACACGTAGCTGAGGTTAATCTATACAAATGATTTTCATAACTTTAAGCGTGCGCCACTTCAGTTACAACGAGATCAATCAAGTCGCCAACGTGACTACCATTTGTACAGATCAACTTCCGCTTCGTATTGAACTATTAAAGTGACGTCCAAGCAGTTTTAAAGTAGAAATTTTAAATTTCCTAAAAACATGCGATAAAAATGGTTGAGCTACATTTTTAATCAGCGGTCGCTGAGTTTTATTTGTCAAAAGATTGTAAGAAGCAATATTTTGTTAATAATTTTTTAAACAAGTTTAACATCACCCTTTCACGTAATACTTTTGAAAACATGTATTTAATCATATGGCGGTATGCTCACCTTAGATACATGTTCCAGTCTACGTTTTTCGAGAGGCTGTGATGAAATTTATGTTAATCCCTGTGTTCGAGAAAAGCTCGTAAGTTAAAACATGTCACAAGACTCAACATTATCCGCTTTCTGCAAAAAAATTCAGCTTTATAAACAAAAATAAATATTTCTACCGTTCTTCTTTACAGTTGAGGGACGTGGCATTATATTATTAATCTACGAAAAAGTATTTTTTAGCAAACCAAAAATTTTACCTGGCTTATTTAAAGAAAAACAGTATCCGTCATATTCTAATTTCGAAATGAGAATGACTGTTCATTTACGTTGCAATTTTATAAAAGCTGATGGACGAAATCGAATGGTCAATATTTAATTTGATTAAAATTATAAATATAAAAGCTAAAGCCACCTACCGGTAATTCATACGAGCTTTTTTTAGTTATACTGATTTTGTATGTTTTTTGAAAAGAATTTTCACACAACAGAATTTTCCAATTGCAGACCAATTTTTGTCTCTGCTATTGGCTATTGACTAGAAAAATAAACCAGTTTTTTTAATACCACTATGAAAGGGGGATTATTGAAAATTTAGAATGAATTTAATAGCAAATTAAGTGAAAAATGGTTGGTCCCATCATTCTGGAAGATGCTATGTTATACAAATCAAATTATTTGTTTAAGTTTTATGTACCCAAATATTACAATGTTGTAATATATTTTGTTTTGTGACTGTCCTACACTCCGTATATAGGGTCTGTCGCAAAAGTATCGAGAAAAAAAATTACTGATTGTGTTAGAAGGGGTAGCGGGATGGTTAGTGGCAGTCGCGGCTACCAAACGCGCTACCAAATCAGTCCTCTCCGAGCAACGGTAGAGATAGCACAGTGATCCTCGCAAAGTGTGTTTTGTCGTCGCGTCGGAAATCAAGATGCAACGTTTGCTGGAGCAGCGGGTAGTCATCAAATTCTGCGTTCGGCTGAAAAAAACCGGTATCGAGACCCTGGCCATGATTCTGGAAGCCTTTGGAGATGAAGCCATGTGACAAGCAAGGGTTTATGAGTGGCACAAACAATTTCAAAACGGCCGGGAATTAATTGAATACGATATGCGCGTTCGACGACCGTCAACTTCCAAAACTGATGACAACGTCACAAAAGTGAGGGAAGTGTTACAGTCTGAGTGTCCGTCCTTAAACGGTTGCTCGAAAGGATTCGCCGCGTTCGAAAGGAGATCGCCAACACCTGGATTTTGCATCACGACAATGCCCCCTCACACTTAGCTCTCGTCGTCCAGGAGTTCCTCGCTAAGCATAGCATGGCGGCACTGCCGCAACCATCGCACAGTCCCGACTTCTTTTTGTTTTTGAATCAGCGGACTTTTTTTTATTCCCCCGCATCAAGCGAGGCCTAAAGGGACTCCATTTGGAGACGTAGGATGGGGTGAAAACCGCTTCGACGCAGTGCCTTAAGGGAGTTCCGTCTTCTGCCTTCCAGGGTGTCTTTCAAGAGTGGAAGAAACGTGACCAAAAATTTGAAGAATATTAATTGTTTATACGTTTATTGGAAAAATTGTCTGAAATTTTTTTTTCTCGATACTTTTACGACAGACCCTGTAGTTCTACCAACAAAGCTTTTCCTTGCGTTGCTCTTAATATAACAAAAAAATAACAAACTAACACCATATTCCGTGCACGTATTTCATGACATTCCGAAGACGGTTTATTGAGATGAAAACAGACGGAACGTTTGCGTTTGAGGTTTTACGAAGAATTTTTACTTGTTCGTATATAATATATTTTCCAAGGCTGTTTGTTATTCTCTGAAGTGATTAAAATAATAAGGCTCTTCAAATCTCTTTTGTTCTAAGATAATCCTATTCCATTAAATCGAGCTAAATGGTATTTAATCGCGTTTGGAGAAGTTATATTATTTATTCTTATCAAATTAATATTCAATACTAGCTGATGTGTAACCGGCCTTGCTCGGGATTTTTTTTTTAATAAAGTTATGAAGTTGTGAATTCTCGCTTGTCATTAGGGTGCCATGATTGATTTGACAGCGAAAGTAATTATCTCCAAATAAAGAAACATTCATTTGAATATTTTATTTCATTCGAAACGTTTATTTTTCAAAATATATCTAAATTATAAAGTCCTTAAGTAGGTACTTACTCGTGTTTTCTTGAAAATATTGTACCCAAAAAAACCTTCTTCTTTTGAATATGCAATCTGTGGCTAACCAGAATGTTATATCTATGGGCTAAATAAAACATGACGGGTCCAATGTTTTTCATACTAATTTTAAAATGTTATAGCGATAGTATTACGTATTGGATTTCATTCAAACTACTTTCTAAACCTTCCCGGCACTAATAAAAACAAACAATGCTATTTTCAGCGAAACCGGTCCAGCGATTTTCGAAAAAATCGGGGACAAACAAGTAAAGTTACAAACTTACATTGATTTATGTTATTATTATCCTTTGAATTAACACAAATTTGTAATTTTATTTTTTTTGCACAAAGATTTTTCAGTTGTGCGCTTTATCATTCATTGGTTTAATAGGAGTTGGGAGTGCTGTCATACAGTTAGTTTCCGGTAACCCTGAGGCCAGGCGCGCACGGGCGACTTTGCAGGAGTCACTGTTTCAATGACAAAAGTCACTCGTGCGCACCTGGCCTTAGTTTAAAATATTTAAAGAAGTTGGAAATGATTATAAACTGCATTCAAGTAAGCAATATGTAAA
Organism: Halesus radiatus; assembly: GCA_022606495.2. Lineage (NCBI taxonomy): Eukaryota > Metazoa > Arthropoda > Insecta > Trichoptera > Limnephilidae > Halesus > Halesus radiatus. Next base: position 89,185 of record JAHDVE020010011.1, on the reverse strand, counting down.
TATTTGAATTTTTAATGAAATATTATTACGGAAAGTTAAGTTAAATGGTAATGTTTACCCGTACGTTTATCACAATGAAAAAAAACTTATGATATAGCCATTTTTAGTATTGAGTGTTATTATTCTATGTTTATTATTTGTCTATAATATTGAACGGTGGTCTACACAAAATATTTCTTATTAATTTTATCAAATGCAATAGTTCACTAACGTCTATTATGTTGTTTTTACTTTTACTTTTTATCAATATATATATTACCCATGTTATTTGTACATCCTTTATGGAATGTATGAGATTGCACTAACCTCCCCACATTCAGGAAAAAAAAATTAATTAATTAAAAAATGTACCTTGTTTACACCGCTTCATAAATATTCAAACATCTATTCATATATTTTATTTATTCATATATTCCTGATGATGACAGCATTGCTGTCGAAACCTGTAGATGTTTATGCATATTTGTAAAGTGGTGTAAACAAAATATATTTTGTAGTTGATTAATTAATAATGACGCCACAAAGTGAATACCAATAAATAGTTTGAAGAAATTATAAAATTATTAATTATTGAAGAAGACAATTTTAACAAATCTTAAATGAACCACGAGAGCGAAAAAAAACCACAGAAAATAAAAAAAAAGGTATCAATCGCATCTGGAAATCGAACCTAGCCTAGGTAAGACAGAGGTCCTGGGTTCGATTCCCATTTTTTTTTTGTTTTTTTTTTCGGTTTCGTGTTTCAACTAAGATGTGTTAATATTATCGTCTTTAATGATTAAATATTACAATGAGGTTTATAAGCTTCAATAAGTTATTAAAATAAAATGAAATAAATTATTATTGTTATTATTTACATAGCCTTGACAGAAATGGTTGATAAATTGGATCGGATAAGAGCATTCGCCGTCAGGTGGTTGGGGAATAGATGTTATAATAAAATATTGGATAATTCCTTACAAAATATTAAAATCCATGATTTCATGTTTATTTAAAAACCCCTTTTCACTAGTTTCCTTGAAAACCCGTTGTTGCTGAAATTAGATGACATCACTGAATGTAGATATCTTATAAAATTACATTTTCCACGGGATTATGACATAATATAACTATTTTAGATGACTAATATAATAGCAATCTCTCCCCTTGTATATCAATTGTTGGAATTTATTATAATATGATTATTGTTCTAATAAAATTAAATGATTATTATAATCAGGTAAATGAACCCAAGCTTTGTTGGATTTCTCAGAGTGATTGTGTTTATTATTATTATTATTTTACAGTTTTTCTACACAGGAGGCCCTGAGAGAAATAATTTCCCTCAAAGCCTATGTCATCTTTGGAGATGCTGTGTGGAAGGTCTTTTAGAGAGCAGGAAGGAGTGACTTTGACCCATGTTGTAGGAGGGAGGAAAAACAGACTCCAGCAAATCATTCCACAACCGAGGTGTTGAACACAAGAATGAGTCGTATAAGCGACCCGTTCTCATGTGACAAATGTCAAACGTGTACAAATGTTGGGCGCGCGTTTGGCGTGTTTTTCGACTGTGCACCGGTATCGAAGTGATCAATGACGCTGTTCCTCAGAGCATCGTCCATTGAAATACCGACAGAACAAGGACATCATTCCTACCTGACGTATGTGCTCCAAAGATTGCAATCCGTTTGTAAAGATAGGCGAATATATTAAACGGACCGCCCATTTCGGCATAGAGTCAAGAGTTTTTTTCAGATATTTTGGGACTCCCGACCAGAGGTGGCAGCCAAATTCTACAGTGGACAGCACTTGCGATTTGTACAGGGTCAGCAGTTATGTACTATTAAAGTATCTGCGGTCTCTGTACAGTATGCCCAGCTTCTGTGAGGCTAACTTAACTCTGGCTTCGATGGAGCCCCATACCTGAGCTGGTCACTTAGTGTTATACCAATCATATCAATGGAGGACTTATTGGGAAGATTATTATAGTACAATTTCGATAAACATACTTAAATATAATTTATATACAATTTCAATGGGAATCGAACCTGCAACCTGCTATATTTATATCGGGTCATACATTATCATTAGTGTAATAGTACGTAGGTATACATTAGTAGAGTTAGTTATATTGAAAATGTATTGCATATAAAAACAATTGCTGAATACTATTGATGGAAAGTATTGCTCGTGTTTTGAATAGCCTCGTTGCATTGTGCCGGTTTTATGTCAATAACCGGAATTTTTTTCTAGTTTCATAGAAATCACTTTATAGTGTCACATACTATTTTATATATATACATATATATATATATATATATATGTCTGGCTAAAAGGCTGTTTTTAGCAATGAATTAGTGATAGAGAAGAAGCCACAAAATGTATAAAATAACATCCTTATCATAAAAAAAACATTGCTTTAAATTATGTTATATCTTTCCGTCAATAATTCTCAACAAACAAATCTGCATAAAAACGATGTCCGAATAAGAACGCCAGATTGAATACGCTCCATTTTTGCTGAATTCAAAAGTGAAGCATATCATTTCACAATATTGGTATTATTTGTTTTGGTACACAACCTAAGTTTTGTGAAAACACATTGAAAATATTGGAAACTTATCATAATATAATTTGAAGTGGAGTGAAGCGTACACTTGGTATGAATTTAATTGAACTAATTTGAATTGAAATGGAATGAAGTGAATTGTATTGAAATTATGTGAAATGATATGAATTAAATGATGTGAACTGACATGAACGAAATTTTTTAAATCCGGCGCTCTCATTGGGAAGCCGCACAGTTCCGCGATCATATACAGGCTAGAGACAAAACTAAAAAAGTGTAGTAGTACAAATAAATAACAATCCTTTAGGTTGGACGACTATTGCATGGCACTTATTAGCAATGGATATTTCTCAGAAATAATCAAACGATGCACAAGATCATTATACATGATGCATTCTTTAATTGGAATGTGCCACCTCAATTGGTTGTTTTGCAAAACTCACAAAGGTGACGCAAAAGTCATCACTTTAGCAGAAGATGCTCCCATTTTTACAAATAGCAACTTATATCATCACTACTTACTCACGACTATTCACACATGCATGTGCAATTCTTGCATATAGCAGAGTAAGAAGGAGAAATCCTTTTTATCTTCGTTTCTTTTTAATTTCGAGTGAGGATTTTTGCGCCATCTTCTAAATAAAAAGTGAAGTGGTTTCAAACTCACCGTTTTTCATTAAGTCAAACTAAGTAAAAAATTTTTTTGCACGCATTTATTAATGTCAGCTACATAATTATTGATTGCAAAAATTATCATGTCAATATAATGTACCTATATACCCTGGTCAGTAGGTAATACTCGAAACATACTTGACTTGTTATTTACTACAGCAGATCACACTTTGCGCATGTCTCTGAGGTTGCATATTTGAAATTATAGGATGCATAATTTCTGAGATACAGTTATTTGCTAATGAACGCCTTGCAATAGTCATTCAACCGGTAGGATTCTTTTTAATTTGTATTTTTATTGTTACTTACTTTTTGTTGGTAGCCTTGTATGGGATCATAGCACTGTGCGTCGTATATAATATCTGTTTTAATTGAGGGCTGTATGTTTACCTTGAGAACCTTGACCACGTCTGGCGGGAACTGCATCATGGCCGAGTTGGAGACGCGCCGGTAGATGCGGTCCACGAAGATGCCGGCGCGGATGGCGTGCGCCACGGAGCGGAACTTGGGTTTCTCGTCCGCCTTGCGCCGCGTGGTGGCCAGCTGCCGCGTGAAGGTGGACGCCAGCCACTCGCGCACCTCCGGCGGCACCGCGTCCGGCTGCACCTCCGACAGCTCGTCATCCTCATCTGCCAGCCGCCTGTGGGACGCGACGCGCGACACAAGGCACGCGACGCGCGAGACAATACGCCGTTAGTAAAGTTGCACAGTATGAAACAGACCTAATTGCAAAACGGTTCCATGACAAAACAGAACAACAAACTCAACATAACCTAAACTCATTTAACTTATTATTGTATATTGTTCTATTTTGTCAATGTTACGTTTTGCCCGGTTGCCTTGCAAAACATACACAATTTTGTTAAAAACATAAATTTTATTATAAAATAACAGAAAATTCCGCTACCCGATGAATTATATTTAAATATTAATATTTAACCTTGTATATTAGTGCATTGTTAATGTGAAATTAGTGACAAATTTATAGTATGTACTTAAGATGGTGAAAGTCACTAAATAACGTAAATAATTAATAGTCATCGGCCTATCAAAAACGTTTTAAAGTTGATATTATAACCCCCCTTTTAACGTCAAAAAAACATTTTCACATAGCAATAAATATCCGAAGAGCTTTTCTTCTAATTATGCGGTGACAAAGAAAGAGATCTACCTGAATTTTGTTCTTTTGGAATTAATGATTATTTATAATAATGTATTAAAATTGTTTGGCTTACAACAAAATGTAAATGCTTGGAAACATTTCATAATCCAGGGAATTAGTGGAATATGATATCATTAAAGTGAATGCTTAGCGTTAAACCGTAATTATTTTTGTTTAGCTACTTCGAATATTCGAATAGTTAAATTTCTCTGTTGAAGCTCAGGAAGCTTTTTTTTTTCACCTAGAATTTGGACTAATCTTAAATTCCAATTCAACATCATTCTCTACTTTAAAAGATAACCCAAACTACATAATCTTCAAATTTATAATAAAAAATTCGGTAATTTTTAGTTTTTGTTTAAATAATTACGGTGAAAATTATTCCCACTTGTAAACACAAGATGCATTCGACGGGTTAGAGTTAAACAAAAAATTAAGGTGATACAAAGGTTTAAGGTTTTAAAATCACTTATCTGCTAACCGCTTTATTAATTACTTAAAAACTGCTCTCTCCATAGTTAGGATGTCCTTGAGAAATATCTTGGTAACTGACATCAAGGAGCAATTCAATATACAAGAGCTCTTTAACCTTTGATTTCGGTTTCTTGAAAACATCACGTTCAATGAAGATACTGAAGGGCACCGTATACCTTTGGATAATACGCATTTTCCTTTTAAGGTTTTTTGAGATGGCTATATGGAATTAAATTAAATTAGCAGTCTTTGTGCCCAAAATACACCATTTTTTAACCAACATTAAAAAATGGAACACACATTATAAAAATGAATCATGAACTCAAATATTTTAATGGGCATGAAACCATTGTACGATTCCAAAGGCCTCAAATTCGGTTATATTAAAGGGATTCTGGATGGAAGCCAAGAGCTTAATCGGTACTGAAGAGGTGGGCTGAATTATTGAAGAAGACTAAAGCGGGGTGGGAAAGCACGAAAATTGGGGAAGAATAACTAGAGACAGGAGCCAGTGGTGAACATTAGAGAAAAGGCCTCACATTACTCTAGGATGTGGTGCCATAATGAAGGTATTGGTATATTATTTTCCCCTTTCTGACATTAATGTATTCATTAGATAATTGAAATCCAAATCACATAAAAAAATACTATTATGTTTATAAAGATCCAGATAGGTTGATTATCAGAATGTAATCATTAGAAGAAAAAAAAATTCTGACGCGGAGTTATTGAAAAATAAAAAAAATTACAATAATATAAGTCACTTAAATACATATGTTGCAAACATTCGGCCAAGAAAAAAAATAATGAAAGTGAAAAATCACATAGATTTTTTAATATAACCATGTTCACGGGAGCTACCCAAAGGTACACGGTTACCATAACGCTTGGAAAAAAATTAAAATAAGAGAAATTAAACAATGGTTGTAGACAAAAATGGTGTTATTAAGTGAAGTAACAATTTCACTTCATTGCTAGTATTTTCTACACAACACTTACCACAAACTGTACATTTTGTCTACGTTAAAATCTATACGGAAGAAAAAACTTTTTTTACTACATACCTAAGGTAGTTAATTTAATATTTTTTTATAAATTCATCTAAAATTAAGAAAAATCCCAAGCTTCGCCTTTTACAGCCTCTACAGATGATGCAAAGGTAATCCTTGCAGTTAATTTGCTATAAACAAGGAATCGATTTTTTTTTGAAAACACGATAGTAAAAATGAACGAAGATCAAATATTTTCATTAAAGTAAAATAAAATAAAAATTGAAAAAAATATATTAATAAAAATATTTTGGAAAAAAGAAAATGAAAACATTTGATCATATTCTTAACATACATTGGTTGTCAACATGAAACTACTACTTTAATATTACTGAAAGTTTCATACCATACGTGGACATGTTCTATTCTGTTTAGACAAGGGTCTTTTGCTTGTCTCAAACAAATTGTCAAATTCCTCATTACCCTCTGCAACATTTATTGCAAGTTATGCGCGAACTATGTCACACTTATTTCCCAGTTTTAAAGAAGATTCTCCGCATACAAATTCAAAATATGGTTTTGATATCTCCCCTAGAACACCCTGGAGACAAATAACAAAAACAACCAATTAATACGCACATGAATATGGATCAAATTTTTTCAAAATAAATCTTATTCTATACATATTATGTCATTTAACAGAAAATGTTAAAGGATTGCTATAAAAAGAACAGAATTTTTGATTTTGATCTTTAATTGTGTTTTTCTAAGGGAAAATACGTATTTAGCGAAAAATCAATTTCTGTTCCTAATTATTACAAGCTTTTTTGCATTTTGTATAAATCTCGAAACTGATTATCAGTAATTATGAAAGTGTAATGTGTGTTCTATTCGCCAACAAAAAACAGGAACACATTAAAATTGGAGGAGACATTCAATAAAAATAGCACACAAGAAACAAAGCCTAAATGGATAAGAATTACACATTAATTTGTATATTTCTACATAAAACTGAAAACAAAGCAATACCTACATAAAAATGATAATTAAATAATGATTTTGAAAGATTTATGTATAGATACATATTAACCTTTGTAGAAAATAATATTAACATAACGCAAATGAAATATGAAAATGGAAAAAATGACAGAAAATAAAAAGATTTCAGTCTCATCTGTGACTGAAATCTTTTTATTTTCCGTCATTTTTTCCGTTTTCATATTTCATTTGGATTATGTTATTACTATTTTCTACAGTGATTAAATATTAAAATGAGGTATTAAAATCTCAATAAAAATAATTAGTAATTAAAAATTGAATATATTAACCTGATTATAAAGTTAATTATGTCAAATGCCACCGAACTATATCTCTGAACTCCGTTATGCATTTTCATAAAGGTAAAATTTGTTTAAAAATATTATTAAATCCAACTTTAATCAATTGATTGAGCGCTTGTTCGAATACACTTTTCCAGAGAATTGTTAGTATTTTTTTCTAGAGAAAATTCAATGTTCATCGACAGCGACTTATGAACTTATCGGCTTAAAGAAAGAACAGCGTGTTTTCTCACCAATTTAACAACTTATACTGAAAGAATTTCTGAGTATTGTTAAGTTGTTCGTGCAGACAATACTGGAGGGGTGGCGCTATTGGGGTTGATCTTGTTTATATAAATTTTTATTTACATAAAAGTAAACAAACTTTGAAATAGGGTTAGACAACTTGATTAAAATTAATATTTTTCGATAACGCTGTGAACGTATGAATAATCATTTTAAAACCTAAAAATTGCAAATAATAAAAACTCTTTATATTCTTTTTTTGGTTATGGCGATAAAAATGAAAAAACTATTTAAATATTTTTAAATTACAATGAACATACCGTTTTCTAAGCTTTTTAATATTGTAGAATATCATAGCCGCAAACATTTTGTTATAGTTCAGGTACAGGCATTTTTTGAAACACTGTCACATACAATTTAAAAAATTAATACTCGTCGATATTATTAGTGGAAGATTTAAATTTTAGCAGAGAAGTCGAGTAGTGTTCTTGACTTTCTTAGAACGTCTGAAAGGTTTGAAGCCACCCACCCGCTTAGATGGATATTACGATAGAGCAATTATGACTGCCTAAAACGATAAACCTACTATATCTATTTGATTCTTATGGCCGTTGGCTTATTATTGCCTAGTAATAGAAACGTGTATCTAATTATTTTACGGCCAGATCGCGTGCGGGAACCGCAGGGGATATGCGACAGGAATTAAGCCTCACGTCATGAATTTATTCATTCACTTTAGTACTCGATAAAAATGACAATGAAGCCTCGAAATATCGCCACAAAGAGACATGGTTCGTAATTATCGTGAATTAATTTATTCCAATGTGTATCGTATTGTTACCTAGAAAAATCAATATTGCCCGACATCGTGGAGAGACAAAAGAATACTAATTTGTAAAAAAAACGCAAGTTTCTATATTATACCTTCCATTATTTTCGAAGGGTTAAGATTTAAGTGGTGGAGATAATTTTGTGTTATAATAACATACAACCTTGTTTTTTGTAGTTAAAAAGGTATACACGATGCATTATTCAAATATCCTTTCCATACATCTAAAATTCCTGCATTCCGACACGGAATTCAAAAATAGGCGACGAAGGAAAAAAATCTGACTCGTGATTACACAAACAAATGAACTTTATCCCCCTGCATATACTTAATCGATCTGTTAATCTATAGATGTCCAAACCCAAATAATTTTAAATTATAAATTCTTCAAGCGATTAGTATTCACTGTGTGGCGTCATTATTAATAAATGAACTTAAAAATATACTTAGTATTTACCACTTTATAAATATATAGTAGTTATATATAATAGTATATTTAATAATATATGAATAGTATATATATGTAGTATTCATATATTCATGACGATGAAAGCATCGCTTTCGAAACATGTAGATATCAGTGCTTATTTATAAAGTGGTGAATACTAAGTATATTTTTGAATTCAATTATTTATTTTAAATTAGTTCTTTACGTAAATTCTCCCAGAAAATGCATCCAACCTGCAGCGTAACAAATTATGTTGTTAATATTAATTTATTGGATCTAAAGCCATATAATTTTGTATTATTTCATGTTATTAAAATAATAATAAATATGGTTTTAGAATTTTTTCGACCTCCATGGTAGAAATATACATGTGTTATAGACGGATATCATAAAAAAATATAAAAAATGCAATGATTAATAATAATAATAATAGTTGGATGATTTGTATAGCGCCGTTTTTGTGAAAAATCACCTCAAGGGCGTACATTTTTTGGTAAAATTATATAAATAATACGTTAGAATTGTTTGTGTATTCCAATCGGTAAACTTAATATTTAAAACTTCTTCAAATGATTGATAACTTTGTGGCATCATTATTAATTATATAATTGAAAATATACTTTGTATATACCACTTTACTTACAATATATAAATATTTCTACATGTTTCGATAGCTTTTTCATTTTTGTTTATGCTCATAATTTGTATATTCTTAAATTATTGTTTTAAATTTTTTATCATTTTTCTATACTTGAAATTATTTTTTAGTATTCATTTATTCCTGAAGATGATAGCATTGCTATCGAAACATGTAGAAATATTTATATATTTTAAGTAAAGTGGTATATACAAAGTGTACTTTCAATTATATCATTAATATTTAAATATCAGATAGATTTTTAGCTATCGGCGGATTGAAGGAAATAATGCTCAGAGTTTTAATTTTTGGAATAATAGTTACAAAAGTTTAAAAAAAACTCCCACGCGAACTAAGATGAAGAAAAAACAGATTACAGAGTGAATGTCGAAATCGCTGTTATAAAATTAATGTTTAGTCATATTTCTGTATCATATCATTTCCTATGTAAAAAATGTGTTAAAAGTAATTATTTCATCACAAGTAATGAAATGAAAAATATTGCTACTTTTTCTAAAAGTTAATTAGTCTTTTAATATTTCTTAGTTCACAGAATTTTCTATTTGAAGTTGAAAAAGTCTAAAATTAGAAACTGTTTATTTAAGTAATGCGTGAAAGAGTGGACGGCATAACAAATATTGAGTTTAAATATACAAAGACAATGAAGTATGACGTCAGTTGATATAATATTGCATGAGTTCATTTCAATTAAAGGCTTACTATCGCTATACACATGTATGCCAGTAGATACATGAGCAGTAATGTGTGTTTAAAAAAAAATCAATCATTAGTTTACTTTGGTTCGTTTCCTCTAATTAAAGAAATTCCTTTTTATCTATAAAAGAGAAAACTTATAAAATGAAAATCAATTGAATATTGAATATATAATCCCACAACAGCAACCCTCATCAAACTTTTCAAGTATTTCAATTAAAGTGTGTTGGGTGGATTGCCTATATCCAGGAGCAAGGCGTGATTTCAAAAATTTCTTTGTTGAAGTTGGGCATTCATTAATTTGTATTTGTTATAATTAATTCGTTCAGAAATTACTATCCTTTCCCTAACCGAATAATAATATATTCAAGGATGCCAGAAGTCAACAAACTTCTGGACCTTTAGGAAATTTTCTAGAACAAACGTTTTCGACTATTTTTACAAGGACAAAAATATTTATTTTCCGAATGTTTCACTATTCAAATAAAAATTATAACCATACAGGAAATACCAGGCAAATATTTATTCCACATTCATCCACGGTATTTAAATTTAGTTTAATATCAGTGTTTTTCAAAGCACGTTTTCATAGTAAGTACAATAATTATTCAAGGAAAAAAAAATCCCGTTAAAACGTCCTGATTTGAAATGTTAAACGCGGCTTACGATTTTGAATCAGATGACGCCAGAATTAATAGTTGTCAATCAATGCACATTACTCCATAATAGTGTCTTATTGAGTATGGGTTTACGTCAGGGGCATCTCAATATGCTGGTGTTTTTTCTCAAAATCAATTTGTTCAATTCTTCTTCAATGAATTGAATATTACGTTAGAATTAATTAAAATAATATGTAATTAATAAGTACTTTATTAAAACACTGTTTTTAATATATAAATAATAAAATAAATAAATAAAATCAAATAAATTAAATTAAATTAAATTTAAAAATAATAATAATAACAAATAAATAAATAAATAATAATAAAAAAATTAAAATAAAATGAAATAAAATAAAAAAAAAATAAAATAATAATAAACAATTAATTTATTCAATAATAATAAATTTAACCCCTCAGTCAAATCAGTTCCCGAGGAACCGCGAATCGAACGCAGTATCTGGCATCTGTTCCATTTCTGGAATAAACTGTGCGGACACATAAAATTCATGTTATCTCCTTTCGTATTACGGTTATATATATGATCTAAGTGGTGTTAGAAAGAGAAAAAATCACGCTTTATCATAGTTTCCAGAAACTAACAATAAAGTGATCCGAATAATTCAAAAATATTACTAAAACTGTCCAAAAGAATGTCGGCCGCCATTGCTTCTTTTTAAGCACGCGGCACAGCGAGCTGTAGTGACAACTATTGAATTTTGTGCTTCAATATACTCAAAATGTCCAGTAAACTGGGTTATTATTAAAAAATAATATATTAGCTACTCATTTATGATACTTTTTCATTCTTTTAAACTTTCATGGTTTATACAATCATGACACCGTTGGGATGGTATTTTTAATTTCAGAAGACGTTTTCAACCGTTTATTTACCATATGTAATTTTATCGTATTATAGCGATAATTCATAAAAACACATATTCCAATGTAATATTCAATAAAAACATCTAACGGTTTCATTAAAAATTGATGTTTTGTATACGTTTAATGTACACCGTATTTTAGTTTTACACAATATTTGCATGAGATCCGTCAAACGCCTTTGAGGTTATGTTTCTAACGAAAAATCTAAAATAAGGTCTTTTAATTTGTACATCCTTTATTTTATTTTGTCCCATGAATGCAGGGATTTGAATAAATAAAAGTATTATTAATTTATTTTTCTCCGTTCTAACTTTAATTACGTGATATTAACAATATAAAATTAGTGTTTTGAAAAAGTGTAAAAAAAGACGTGAAAAACATCAAAGTCTACGTGAAGTTTGAGGATTTTTCTTATCATATTTTTCTATGAATCGTGAAAAAAACCATGTGACAAAATCTTTTAAAATATATTTGCGTACGACAAATTTTTTTTTTAGTTAGTTAGTAGTTGGCAAAATAGTGATACTGATATAGTTTACAAGAAAAAACCATCGGTAAGCGATTTAAAAAAAACACTTTCGTGTTTGCGTTCAAAATTTTTATATTTTTAAATACATTCGTTTTTCGACACCTTAATGCTAGCTCGAGTATGTCGAGTATAATGTTCAATGTGACAGATCTCTAAAGCAAACATGGTGGTAAATTATGTTTACTTCAAAGGGGTTTAATATTTTTAAAATTTTTATTATATTCATAATTTTTTAGTATACTGATTATCCTGATGAGAGAAACTTTTCTTCTGAAACATGTAAATATTTTAAAAACTGTGGTGGTATAGTATTTTTTATTAATTATATTAATAATGACGCCACAAAACAATTACACATAAAATCTTATTGTTTATGATTAAAAGATACAAAAACTTATATGTCATACCTTAATACGTTTTTGAACGGAATTCTTTAGTGTTATTGAAGAGAAGATAAAAACAGCTGTTTTGTTACATTCTTATCTAAGAAATACATTAGTAGAGGTCTAACCACAAAAAGTTGTAATATAATACCTTAACAAGATTACCTATTTTAGAGATAATATATCATATTATATTTGTTAAAGTCTTCATTTCATTAACGGTATTAGATTTTATTAGCACTTCATTATAATGACATTGTTTAAAATGAATAACCTGTCCCTTCATTTATTTTATTGGCCAGGTCATAACATACGAGTATGTCGAGTGTTAACCCTTAATTCTTCAAATTGCTTTATGACACAGAAGAAGCCTTCTTTATGGCCACCTCCCGTCCGAAGGTAGCACCGGCGGCATTACGTTTAATGCTTCCTATACTCAGGGGTGCCTAAAAGCACGCTATCTAGTAGTTAAAATAAGAAACGTCGTAAATAATGTCTAATTACGTGAAAACAAACATAGGGCTAAGACTTACGCTTTTTTTGGAACATTCATTTTTAGTTTATTGTTATAATTCATTAGATCTTCATTTTATTTACGGATTTCACAGTCGCTATCGCAAATTAAACCGGGTGATTACTAAACTAAAACATAGCTCAAACACACGATTTTGCTGCCACTAATGTGATTAAGTGCAGTTTTTGAGATAGTTGACTCAGTCGTGAGTTGAACCAGTGACGTTTGCGCAGAATAATCATAAAAGGCATACGATATTAGATGTGCCTATTTTAGCAAAAAAACGATCGAAAAAACTCATTAAAATCCAAAATAATCATTTTATTTTCAGAAAATAATTTTGGAATCCGCGAACACCTGGTCTAAAAGAGGTGTTGAAATAAATTTGCAGGTATTTTGGTAGCAGTTAACTTACTAGAACTTTTTTCTTATTTTATATATATGTTTCCTGAGATATTGTATTTACATTCGCCACTCTCCCCAAAGAGGATGCTTTTAATTTATTATAAAGTTTCTTCAGTTCGTAAGATGTAAGGGATAAAACCTTTCCATTCATTTAATTACGTAGTCCACCATTAATCTACGATAACATTTAAATATACCGAATGTACAACTATCACAACAGGTAATATTATCAGCTTATGATGACGGTGGTAGGAGTTTTTCAAATATTTTCAGGTTACTCGAAATCTGGGAACGTTAACCTTTTTTTGAAAAGTTGTTTTTATTTTTTTTGTAGATTATTTAATTCCCGAAATATGACGAATAAATTTTCACTTACATGCATTAAACAATATTTTTTAGTAATTAAAACTATGTTTTCTCATTTTTTTATATGAATACCGCACAAGAGTACCAACTGCTCCCAACCGTTTCGAGCCAGTGAGCCTATGGCATCCCCAATTGGTGACTTTTGTGAGGCTGAAGGTATTAGGGAGGGGAAGGAGATGGGATAGGGGAAGGATAAGGGGAAGAGGAAGGTAAGGAAATACTTGGCTATTCAGATCTGATCACCAAACACGGCTAAAAACCATTTCAAGCAACGTTTAAATTCTGAATGATGGTCTTTCAACAGGGCGATACTGAGAGTATCTTCCACTCTGGATTGTGCTAAAATATACTGTATATTATTTTCAGATGAATTTATTGTGAAACAGCACAAATTAATTAAATAAAATTTTCTTGCGCACGCCAGGATTTGAACCCGCGACCTTCGGATTCGTAGTCGAGAGCCTTACCCCTCGACCATGTAGGAATTGGTAGGGGATTAATTTTTGTACCAACGCTTCCAATGCAGCGATAACAACTTGGAATCGACTGCAAGCTCGAACTTCGTGCTTTCTGTGAGTCTCGAGGGAATCCCCACTGACACATTCACAAACATCGACCTTAAGGGCGATATCCATGCCAGGGCCAATATCCCCCTTGCGTTATTCCAGGGTAGTAATTAGTGTAGCATTCGGAAGGCAGTACCCAAGTTTCTTGCAGACCATAAATATCTTTATTACTTTCCTAAAGTTGTAGAATAGGGGTCTTTTTGTATATGGATGTAAAAGTCGCTGTAAACAATGAGTGTTTTACCACTGCACATAATAATTGAGTTAATTCTACAACTCTTTAACACTTTCGCTTATTAGAAATATCTTTGCATTTGTTTGCATTCTCTTCGGCTACTTTATTTCGTCTTTTTTCTTCTTTCCTTTGCATTATTCACCGATTAGGGGAAATTGGTATATACTGGGTCGCGGTACTTGATGGGGTTTTTAAATTTCGGGTCACCTAGTGATTTAAAAAAAACATCTTTCACGATATAACTGTAGGAATCTGTTTCACCATCCAATCTAAATACCGGAATGATTGTTGTTTGATTATTTTTGTTCTTCAAAAGTAAAACAAGCAAAAAACTATCTTGATATGTCTTACTTACGTGGAACTGGTTTATAATGTGTCATAAGCTGTAAGTAAGAATTGTTCCTCTTATGTATTTACGTAGACACACATGAAGCAACATAAGTAAACAAAAAAGTAATCATTTTAAGTCAAAATTGCTATGTGGTGTATTATAGTGGGTCGATTAATTTATTTAATACAAAAAGTACCAATAAAATATTCTTGTTTAAACAATGATCTTTAAACAAAACTTTTATGTCAAGAATTTTATGGATGTTTGAAAAAAATATATCCCGGTATACGAGTATACCCAATTCCCTCCTGTGTATTTACTTTAAATTATGTAACTTTCAACCATAATTGGATTGTTCTCTCCCACGTTTGAACGATTTGTAAAAGCCTTGTAAATGAATAAATAGGAATGTACTTTACCTTTGGAAATACATAATGATCACGTTGGCACTTATGAATTGTTCTCATTTTATGTCTATTATCAGATATCCCATTGTTTATTGGTATTATGTTTTATGTTTCGCAACGATATAACTAGTTTATTCCTCTAAAGTTGAATTAACCGCTTAAGTAATCAAAAAACTATTACGTGTATAAGCAAAATGTAACAGTGTACGGGCCCCACGTATGTTTAATGAACATTGAAACTTTGTACATTAACCGTCGAAATAAACCTAAATTGGATGTTTAAGATAAGTCCCTGTGATTACTGCGGGAGCTTATAGCGTAAATAAATAATTTACTCGATATGGACAACATGCGAAAGTTCAATTCTGATAGGTCAGACACAGAAACTGATCGATAACTGCCATTGTCATTTCTTTTGTGTGATTTGCCTTTAAAAAATGTTTTCTTACTTACAAAGCAGATGTTTTCTTGTTTGATTTATTGAGTAAATTCATATAATACAAAAAAAACGAAAAATCAATTTTCGTTAAGATTTGACAGCAGTACATTAATAATTTACTGTTATTAAGATACAATATTGACGTTAAAATGATTGAAAATACCTGATTGAATATAAGTAGCATTATTGTTTTATTATTTGGAAAAGACGAGAAATCAAACTTAATTATGAGAAGTATTATTCAAAATTACATCATGCTAAAACACGATATAAAAAATTTGCACATTGTTGAATATTTTCGATGTTTTATCGTATTTAATTACCGATATTCCAATCGACATTTAATAAAATTACAATCTATTCTGTTCGGTGCGCTGGACTCATACAAACTGGCACATATTTTTATTGGAATCTTTCAAAATAAATTATTTAAGGGCGCTTTTTCAGTTATTTTCACAAAAAGTGCTCTGTAATACTCCAAATGCTTTTTTAGCTTTTTGTATATTGTTACATATTATCGATATTTTAAAAATTTTAAGTGGACAGTAAGGCGAATAAACCAACAAGTTATTCCCTACTCGCAAAAAGTCTGTAATATTAAGAAATGGTCTGATTATTTTTTTTTTTTTTTTAACCCACGCGATTTTCTTCTTTTTAGCTTTAGGTGGTATAATTCGTCTAAAGTTTAAATAATTTATTACCATGTATGAAAAAAAATTGCATGTTCCACTTTAACCGAGTTCCACTGTACCCTCATCGGGGTATAAGATTTTTTCTGCGTCTTTAGATGGTTAAATACATATTTTCAGTTTTTTAAATATACCACCATGAAGGCACCAAAATATACATGGTGATTAATTTGGATGGACTAATTAATTTCAACGTTGTTTTTTTTTAATCAGTGTTCATCACAAAGCTGTCAAATCCATTCTTGTGAATCTCGTCAAACCTTAAAATAATCATCACTACCCCTAGCGCCAACAGATTTTTTCCAGTCCGCTGGTTCAGGAACAGAAACAAATACCCCATAAATGTAAAAACAATAATTTTAGTCGTTAATTTAGAAAAGTTTTGTCGGAGAATGGCTTGACCACAGAGAGATTTATCGGTAAGCTTAGCAGCCGCAATGGAAAAAGAGAAAATGTAATGAAAAACCAAACTAATGAAATAAAAAGAAAATACGATTTACTTTCTACAACACTCAAAAACAACGTGCACTAAAAATGATTTTGTCACTCAGAAAATCTGGTGCGTTGCAGGGAGAAAAACATACGAAACGAGTAATTAATTGATTCATTGAACACAAAATAACCAAACACTTATGTACAGAGTTGCCCAAAGAACTATTATTTTGAGTGATTGTACAGTTTTTTCAGGATGGTAAAGTGAATTGTACTTCATTCTTTCACTGGAAAAAATTCAAATAGCTTTGAAATATTCATTACGTTAGTTATTGTAAAGCAACAAGTAGAATTCTTAAACCATGTTTTCATGAATTTAATTAATTGAGAAATTGATATTGTAGAAAAAAAGTTGAATTTTATCTCTTACTTTTGCGGAAAACCACTTTCATAATAGCTCTTCAATAAATCCAATTAGCATGAGAAATCATCCTCATCTCTTTTGAATATTATTTTATTTTTGGATTTTCTCTGGAAATACCAATTATGTGAATTTATTTCATTAGATCCACAGCCCCGGTTTTATAAAACTCATTTCCTACGTTTTTTGAATTCCGTTTTTTACCCTGGTCGATATGAAAAAAATGCTATTGACGTGACTGAAATATCTGGAATACTTTGCAATATGGAACATTGAGAAGCTCCATAACAGAGTGGAAGGTGTTGTGATTCTGTATCCAATATTCATCGGAATAAATCCGTGGATGGGAAAATATAATTTTGATTGAGTTTTCCAAATGCATATTTAGAGTTACCCAGAGTTGGATTACATTACACGATGGATAGATTTAAAAATAATTAGGTAAATTTATTGTATTTTTTCGACATTCACTACAGAGCAATTTCTAGACATTTAGTTTTGAAGTTTTATTTACTATGTACTTTTGCTACTTTTGATTTATTCATTTCGCTACCACACTTTCATTAATTTGCTAATCATTTATTAGAGACAGGTCATAGCTTCAACAAAGAAAAAAACTTACTTTAAACATTTAAATATTAATACATATTTTAAATTGGGCGACTTAGAAACTTTAGATATTAACAAAAAAATAAATCTAAAATTAATTTAGTAAAAAAAATAATAGCTCCCTGTAAATCACCTTTGATAACCATGTTCCATAGTAACTTTGGCGCCTCTCACCGCCTACCCCCCTCCAAATCACCACTCCCACTACCCTCACCTAATGGTGACTAATTTGTTTCTGTACTTGTTTAATTTAAGTTTGTTTTAAGAACGCTAGTGAATGACACAGTTGTGTCGAAATCGGTAGCGAAATTAATAAATCAAAAGTAGCAAAAGTACATAGTAAATAAAAATTCCAAACAAAAAGCTTAATATAATTTACGAAAAGGTATTATAGCATATTTATAAATTGCAGAGGTGGGTAGCTTTTCCATTTTTCTATATTCAATAATTGAGTTTATTATCTCAAAATGTATCACTTCAAATAAGTGATTGAATCTGTATATTGGACGACTGTGTACATTTTTGTTAAATTCGCAAACCCAATAAGTGTTTACAGAAATTTGATTTGCATTTTAATGTTTCTTTAACCATAATGGATATTTTGTTTCAATGGACCAATAATTATTTAAAATAACAGTTAAAGGGCTGATTTAATGTCAATTAAGTAACGCTTAAATAAAACATTTTGTAGGAAGTCGATTTAAAAGATATAGCGCATTTTTTTCGATAAAGAATGATAACTTATTTATTGAATTTACGCGCGTATTTGATTTCAAATCGGTAGCTTTACAGGGTCGGAATATATTATACCCTTTTTAATATTTTCTGTAGATATTTAGGCTTAGGTATTTCATGCTCTATTACATTTGATAACTATCAAATCAACTATGAGAAACATTTGAATTGCGCCCATTAAACGCCGATACGCGGTCCATTTCAGATTTTGATCTTATTGCAATAAACTGTCGAGTATAACGGTGATGTTTTGATGCTTGTCAGTTGACCACAATTTTACCAAAAGCTAAAATCGGTAAGGAATTAGTGATTAATGGCACCTTGTCGTCATCAAATATGAATGAGTTTGAAGTATGCAAGCTTCAGGCGTCTTTTACATTTAGCTTAATATTTTATACGTGTCTAACACTTAACAACATTGACAAATAAATTAGCCCTTTCACGCACCAAGTAAAAATAAAACACAAAACATGTTCTACAAAAACACCCAAAGCTTTAAGAATAACACACAAATTGAAGCAGTTTTCAGGAAAAATGGTTCCTTGACATCGACACACCTAAATACGAGGGTGGGGGCCGACTGCTGCCTCGACACCACTGGTCTACAAACATCAATCACAGATATTATGAGCACAGTGGAAACACCGACGGGAACACACAACATCTGGTAACAGACAAAACAGAAGCGCAAAAACAGCTGCATTCGGCGAGAGCTTCACAACTTTTAACATTTTTATTACTTTATGATAAAAATAACTTTTTCTATTTGCAATGCGGTTGAATTTTGATACTTTGCGCGATTCGGAAATGTTATATTTTCTACTGAGACTACCAGCATACATAATTCGACATTAACGATTTTTTATCATGTTAAAATTATAATAATAAAATGTGTTGTCATAATATTCTTGATCAAATAATTATTTTATGTAATATTATGAATACATTGTTTTATAATAATAAAACAGATCCTTAAAAATGTTGACGATTAATAAAAATGCATTACTCTCATGAATATTGGTAGTTTCCATTAAAAGGGGGTTTTGTATTACTTTAACGGTGTGTTGGTTTATAAAGAGTGGATAACATTATCGAATCCGACATAGTGTCAAAATCTCGACGCCAAAAAGCACGCCGTTACATGTTTCAAACGAGATTTAATCAAATAAATAAACTTTTTTCAAAATTTTATTTGTGAAAAATCAATATTTAATATTGGGTTTAGTTCAGTTGAAGGCATCCCAAAAGGATTTCGTATGAATAATAATTAATAAAAAAACTTCCATTGAAATTCTTCTAATTAAAGGAAGCGAGTGTAAGGTGGTTTTTTAAATGGCGTTTATTTAATAATTACGGTCAAAAGCAGAGGTCAGGAAACGAATAATCGAGAAACAGCTTAATTGATCTGCAAAGGTTGCTTTTCAGGAAACTTTTTTCAAAAAGAGTTTTATTAACCTTTCCATTCCGATGCTATCAACTGTGTTGACATGGTTTCTATTTATTTAAATATCTTTGTTAATATACTTAATACAGAGTTCATGTTTTGCGTGATTCTCCGTAAATGTGATAAAATAATTGCACGTTTTATTGCAGCTAGTTCATCGCGTTGTGGTCAAATTACACTGTTTTTAAGCCTCTGTTTGCAATTAGAACAATTAAGGATATTCAATATAAACAATGAAAAAAAATACATAAGATTGTGAAAATTAAGGTTGAGAAAATATTTCAATGTACATAAGCATAAAATATAACGATAACTTTGAATGATTGATTACTCTTCGATAAATATCCAAGCCAATTATATTTGTTTTTGTTAATATCTTTTCAACATTTTTATTTTTGGTTCATCCAATAAACAAGTAACACCACAAATGTTATTTTCTATTTAAATACTAAAAAATAATACATTTGTAGATAAATTATTCAACTTTGTAAGGAAATGTATTATTTCTATTTAAATAATAATTGTTAATTTAAGAGGTGGTGCATTTTTTATAAACCATGCCCTAAAACCTAGGTTTTCCTAGAAAATCAAAAGTAGTATTTGAAATTTAAAAGCCTAGGAAAATGGTTTATGTATTTTCTATAAGAAATGTTTTGTGCAATTAAATGTAATTTTAATATCGTGTGCTATCATTTGCGTCATTCAAAGTTGTGTTTGAAATACATTCCAAAATAAGGGAAGCATAAAACACAAGTAATAAAGTAATAAGTAGACATGCTTTCATAGAAGGTGTACAGATAGACCAACAGTACATCTGATAGGTTGAGGAAGATAGTAATCAGATTAAAGTAATAGAGGAAGACAGTAATCATCTACGACAGGAGGCTCAAGTCCGGAACTCCACAACCAAGATCACGTCCAGCTAAAAACTATAAATCCTAAAAAATAAAATCTACTAAAAAAGACGAAAGATCAACAACAACGTTTGGCCAATATAAAGAATCCACTAAACATCACAGTAAGGTGGGATTTCGAAGATATAAAAGAAAGCTTTCAGTGAATAATAGGCATTCTGCTGACAGCTCCGTTGTAACCTCTCTTTCTTTCTCATAAACGACGCAAGTGACTGAAAAAGTGGATATAACGAAGCTCTCAATGGCAGAACCTTATAGGATGTTAATAGTTGTAAAAGGAGGAAACGCGATATCGGATGGATAAGGGAGGCTAAAACCCCGAATCCACGGCCACAGAAGGAAGGAAAAACTTCTTATCTTGTAAACATAATAAAGTTGTGTCAGAAAAAAAGATAGTGCTGTTGGCAAAAGAGATTCGGAATAAGTATCATGCAAAAGTGCGAGAATTTTTTTCTTTAATGATTATGGGTTGGTTTTCCTTCCTTCCGTAGCCGCAGGGTGCGCGCGGTTTGATGGATGTCTGCCTCGGGGAGAGTGAAAACTTTTTCAATATCTTCAAAGTCCTCGCAGCATTCCCGCGGTACATACACCTAGAGCCCCTAGCGGCACCTAGGGGAATCCCGTGGTGGGTGGTGCCGTGTGTAAGGGTCGCCGGCTTTACCGCCTCAGACAAAACAGCCGCGACAAAACGACCGCAGTAAAAAAACAAAATAGCACACTTTATGAAATAATGAGTTTTCACGCATTGTTCCCCTTGAAATACGTATTTGTGTGGTAGGAATGGAACGAATGGTTTTTTGGAGAATATTTACCTATTCTTTATGACATGAGCTAAAAAAATACTCTGTACCACTTGTCAATTTTCGATAGTTCCGGTTTCACCCAGTACGGGAATCTTCGGAATAGTGGACATGTTTAGACAAATCTAAACATATCGATAGGAAGGTGAATCGTGTACGTTCTAAAACAAGGCAAATGGATCAAAGTTACACAGATTCTCAATAAAATTATTTTTTTTGCACTGAAATTCTATTTTTAATTATTTAAAACAGAATTTTACAAATTAAACATTTTACTACAGAATTAGGTAATTAAGTTAGTATGATAATAATCTTAAGTTAGGTTCATATAATGAGAAAGAAAAAAAATAACAGCTGTTTTGTCGCGGTCATTTTGTCCGAGCCGGTTCCGCCGTGTCACTGTGTTCGGGATGGGAGCTTAGTGGTGTAGTGGTATCGTGGTGACCTGGCCCAAACGGGGGTCCGCAGTCGCCGCTTCTGCACGGCCGTGGAGGCGGCCCGCGGCGGCTCCTGCGGCTCTGCCCCCCCGTGCGCGCCCCCCGCGGCCCCGGGCCCCCGCCCCACCCTCGCGCCCCCCGGGCCCGTGCCACCCCCTCCGCCCCCTCCTCCCCCTCCGCACCCTCCGCCTGGCGCCTCTCCCGCTTCCACCGAACTTGAGGGACACGGGCGGACAGTCAACGGGTGACAATATTAGAAATGACATTATCGCATCGTGTGCACACTAAATCTCTATATTACGGGGAATGAGAAAAACATATGAATTCATTTTGCTTTACATCGATTGCTAACAGCCATAGACAATAGAAACAGAGGGAGATATGACACAGTAGCGTGCTGACTGTCGCCGAGCTACGACCAAACTGCACGAACTATCAAAGCGGCGAGGCCCATGAAAGTTTTATCTTTAGTAAGTAGGTATAAGCAAAGGCGAGGCACAGCCGTTCGAAAACACGACTTGCAGTAGTATGGTTAACGATATTGGCGACATCCTTATGTCATACTAATAATGATTCATGACCCATCTCCATTGTTTTTATTATTTATCATAATAGCTAAAATACCTTTAACAGCACTTTTGTTTAACTCTCAAGAGAATTTTTGACAATTAGTGTTAATTTGGTTTTGCCACGGTATTCGTGTAAATATGTCGTAAGATTCTCATTTTAGTTACCATTTGACAAAACGTAATTTAAAAAAATCTTAGCATGTTAAAAATTAACAACTGTATTCACTAAACGTTAGTTCAGGTATTTCGTCTGTTAACTATCGATGTATCCTCGCTCTTAGGCCAATATATAATTAGTGCAAAAACGATATTAAATCAAGATCGCATATTAATTATGTTTTGTTTCAATATAACGATGAAAACTATCATATTATATAGGTACAAATGGTTCACCAAACTAAACGGTAAACATGTTAGCGGAGCTTATTATTTTTCGTTACACAGTTAAAATTTATTAAAATATTCGTTTTTGCAATTTTCATAATTTGACCTTAGACTGCAGATGTCTTGGATAAGTGTTTTCATGATACCCATGATTTGAGAGTTGAGATTGACATCTTTGAATAGAGAGAGCCATTCATATGAAATCATAATTAAACATATATTTTTTAAATTTTTTTACTAGGGTTTTGTAAAGACGAGAGATTGGTCTAATAAAAAGCACAAAATTATTCATATTTTTTCTCAATAATTATGCCTTGAACTGATTACACGAGAACTTTCACAGATTTCGGATCAAATCTCGTGTTGCAAAATTTTGTTCCTGAATATCCCACCAAGAGTTTGCTAGTCAAGTGAGTTAGAATGTCTAACTTTTACAGGCGAAAATCATAAATATTTAATGGGAATAAGATTCCCTGTTTGTGGATATTAAATATCTCAAAGTAAAATTTTAAATCTCAAGTGCGGATGCGAGTGCTGAGCATCGCAAGAAATCCAGTGTCGGAATGTTTCGCCCAAAGCCTTTTCATCCAAAACTTTTACTCCATGTCCATTAACTTGAACGCGTTTATTGAGACGGCGTGGTTATTGCTTTTTTTCAAAATTTACAATTTATGCAATTTTTGTATTAAGCGTATTAAAAAAAGATTTCATAACTTTTCATTGGTTGTTAGCGAAGAAAATACTCAATATTTGATGTTCTCAAGTACATACCATACTATCGTAGTAAAATGTCACAGGTTATTTTGCTTCATATTAAAAAAAACGGTGACTTTTAAATCAACGAAATATTTAGCTTTAAATTCAGATAATTTACTGGAAATAATAAATCCTGTGCAATGTTTAGGACTTTTTTTGATCTGATGGATGATTTAGTTTTAAAACTAAAAACATTTTTTTTTTAATATTGTTCACGATACTCAAGTGCATTTATGTTAACTACGATGGTATTATGCATGCTTGTAGAAGTTTTCAGTTTAATTTGAAATTAGCCTTAAAAATTTATTCTTTCCGGATATAAAAGTTCTGGACAAAACTGTTTTGGACGAGAGACTTTCCACACAAGTGTTTGGACCAGATTTCTAAGCACAGGGTTATGGAATAAAAGCTCCTCAAGTTGCTTGAAGCTTACAAAGTAATTAGAGTTAATCTCATGATGTACGTTATTTTGGAATACTTTGAAGTAGGCTGTCTGCAAAGGTTAACGTATTCGCCAAATTCACCTTGAATAACAAAGTTACTCTCGCTAACGCCTCAATTAATTTAGAATGAGAGTTTACACATACGTTCTCTAATATATATGTAAAAGTGAGCTCTTCAGGGCGACATATATTAACAATAATGAAAGTAGGTAATACATACTTGAAATTGTGTATCAGTTGAAGGCATAATTTCACAATATTTAGAAGGAATTTTTAAAATGTACTAATTTTGAATGTTGTTCAACTTTTGTAGTGTTGAACCATGTTTCAGTTTATTCTGCTTTTTGAGAAAACGTTACGGAAAGATTTGGAATATCCATAATTAGGGTAGATGCACTACGCATTTACCTCGATGATGGATACAACAAGGCAGTCCAAAACGTTGCTTCAAGATGGTGAAGGAAGTGCAACACAGATCAACTAACCGATAGTCTAACAACATAATACCGCTGTGAGAATCTTAAATTAATAATTAGTGACATATTTTCTTGTTAATATTATTTTATAGATTATTCAGTAGATATATATACTAAAACACATTTACATATTAATTGATTTGAATGAATCCAAATTATTTATTTGTGTTTTCATATTCAGATTGTAGATTGGAAACCTGAAATCAGACAACGGTTATGAATTTAACAAATGACTTAATGTAGTAGGGGTAAGTTGATGCCATGTGGTAACATGTGAAGTGAAGTGTGGACTTACTTGGTTTCATCTATGAAGACCGCCTCGAGGACTCGCGCGGCGTAATTGAGGTTTTTCTGAAGCACTTCCGCCGGGATCTCCCCGCGATGAAGCTGGCGCAAAAGGCATCGCAACCTGAAAAAAAATCACAACACAAATGTTAAATATTTTAATAATCCCAAGCATATAAATTATCCCAAATACATAAATCATCCCCGACATGTAAAATCAATAAATGAACTCGATTAACGAAAAATAAATAATTATTTAATCGAAACGTCGATTGAAGAAGCATTAGTCATGTATTTGGTTATTTGAATATTCATTTACTTCCCATCCACCCTCTTCTCATCTCCTTCCCCTCCATATTCTCTTCAGCTTCACAACATACCCTAATTAAGGATTACAAAGTTCCATTGTATTCAGACATTTCGGTGTTCATATAAAAAAATAATGTTTGCATTCATTATCCATTATAAAAAGGTTACATATTTTAATGATTACCTGTATTGAATTTAAAAAAAACTTGGTTTAACGGAAAAGTACTGTAACGTTTTAAGTTCTGAGTTTTCTGAAAATGCACTCATTAAAAATATCACCAACTTCCTGTCTCGCAAGCGGAAATAAAATTATGTTCCGAGAAACAAGTAACGAAGTAAATTTTAGGAGAGAACCCAAACCATCATCTTTGAGTATTTTGAATTCGTTAAAATAGCTTGGAATTAAATTTTCCCCAAAATCCTAAAAAAGGTTTTACGTTACTCGAAGGTCTTGAATTTAAATTTTTCTGACTATATATCCGTTTCCGACGTACAGGAAAATCATTTTAAAGAGATTATTGTTTGAGTAGTGGTTGAGTAATAGTATTTCGAATTGGTTCTGAATCATTTGAACACCCGCCCGCAGTCCCTCTCTTACCCCGCAGAAGCCCCACTATGTAGTACATCGCAACTCAAACAAGAATATATTTATGTTGATAAATGATTCTACTGCACATATTTAAGGGAATCATAATTTTTTCAACAATGTTAATAATATAATTCTTTTTTTTAGAGCCTATTATGATATTTAATAAAAAAATATATCGATAAATGTAAAAAAAAATATATGTTGCTGAAAAATATACAGAAAGTACTATAATAAATAAATAATATAATAACACTTTATTAAATGAAGTTTAAAAAAAAACTTTAATTCATTATTCGTGAGTTCGATTTTCGGTCATAACCAAAACTTTGATCATTGCTGTGTTTTTTATACTTGATTTTTTTTTTTTTTTTGTATTCTTTCAATAACTATTTTATAAGTATAGACAAATAATAAAAAAATAGCACAAACTAAAAACACAAACAATAATTAAAAACAAGTGATAAAAGTAGATAAGTAATTAATTAAAAATGTTAAAATAATGAAAAATAAAAAATTAATTTTATAATTTATGGTTTTATAACATTAAACGAAAATATATATTTTTTTAAAACAAATTACTTTTATTATTATTTGAAATAAAATACTTTTCATACGTCAGGTCCGTCCTCTCTGCCTACCCCTGCGGGGAAACGGCGTGATGGTTACTTAGTTAGTTAGTTCATACGTACTAGATATTTACCAGACCTTTAATTTAAAAAAAAATATCATTCAGTTTGGATGGTATTTTGACCTTAAATCCAAAATTAAATTATCTATGAAACAGGCGCGTAGCCTCTTAATATTTTGTTTAATTTCTAAAATTCAAAATTTATCAAATTGTTAACCAGTTGCATTTGTATGTAAGAATGTTAAACCTTTATTTATATCAAAAGAATGATGTGTTTAAAAAAATATCGTTGACTGTAATTTATTTATAAGTTTTATTAATCTATACAAATCAGTTTGTCCGGTACTTCAAACTGCTTCGTAATAGTCAAACAAATCCTTTACTTTTCGCAAAATATAATATGAAACATGTGCATAAATTAATTGATAACATATTCAGTTGCTTTTCGTCCTATTTCAGTTTAAATACAATATTTGCAAATGTTGCTACCTCAAATTCACTCACTGAAATAAAGAAAACCCACAAAGGTTAACTGAAAACGTATCTGCAGGCTACAAATGTAATTTTATTTCTTTAATAACACATAAAATTATTAAATCCTTTGAAAGAAAATTAGATTTCACTGGAAAATGGTAATAATATTTTATAGCAAGGTTAACAACTTTTTTGATGCAAAATAGTTTTTTTTTAATTCGTTTGTTAATCAACTGTTAATATTAAAAATAGAAGTTTAATTTCCGTGAGATATAAATTTGACAATTTTCAGGTTTCAACTTGTATAATTAAAAATACTCGTATAAGTTTAATTTCTGTAAGACATAAATTTGACAATTTTCAGGTTTCAACTTGTATAGTTAAAAATATAAGTTTAACTTCCGTGAGACATAAATTTGACAATTTTCAGGTTTCAACTTGTATAATTAAAAATATAAGTTTAACTTCTGTGAGACATAAATTTGACAATTTTCAGGTTTCAACTTGTATATAAAAATATTGAAGTTATAGAAGTGAGTAAAAAAGAAAAAAAAAAAGATTACACAAGTTTTATAAATGGGGTTAGAAAAGGGAGGGAATTGCGGGGATCAATTTAGTGAAAATATAATATATGTGTAATTTCGTAAAACGAAAGAAGGAAAGAAAGTTAAAAAAAGTGGTGGTAGTACGAGCTGGATATCTGAATTTATAAAGGATTGGCAGATCGCCTGTGTGAATTTAAGGGGTGCAGTACAGAGTTAAAAACTTTAAACTGTATGTAGTGTGTGATGCACGATAGATGAAGGAGTTTTGCTTAGACTTAGTGTTACCTAAAGAGAGGTTAAGAATTTTGTCAGATTTGGTGTATTTTATCTACCAATTAGTGTTTTTTTTAATGACGCAAAATAAATAATAACTGAGTTGTAAATTGATTGGAGTAAATAGTTATTAAATAAATAATTCGTACGTTTTTTGAAAAAAAAAGGTTTAAAAAAATGTGTAAGTAATCGTTAATTAAGAACAATTAAAATTAATGTTACAAATACATTTTTTATTGCAGCTTTGAAAATACGTCGAATGATGCCCTAAAAATCCTTCTGGAAAGGATTTTTTTAACGTCATTCAAAGGGCTCACTGATAATCCTAAACTGCTGAAAGCGTTTCGTAAAATAAATTTAATAATAGTTCTCATCCTGGTTTTAATACTCATGTTGAAGTTTTTAGCCTACACGTTATTTTTATGTAAAAATAAAATATTCCAAATTATAACAAAATCGTAGAACGCACAACCGCATACGTTTCTCTTGCTGACCGGAATTATTTGTTGTCTGGAAGCCGCAATATTCTCAACTTTTGCAATAAAAAGTAGATATGGACAGTTAAACACTATATACACTACGGATACAAAAATAATAAATGTATGGAGTTTCCGACAACTTTTCTATTTCCAGCGTGACCTAATTAGCCATGTATAAATATCATTTTATTGGCGTAATGATTATCAGTTTACGCCCATTAATGTTGGCGGAATAATACGAGTATTATTAGACTATTGAACACAATGTATTTTCTTCGGATTACTTACTTACTTTTTTTTTAATTAACCTACTTTTCCACGAATATGCGTTTTAGGTTTAAGGGTTATAGCTAGATTTAAATAGTTGTAAATAGGCATTTTTAATTAACGTGATAACAAAAATATCTTACACCCGATTATAAATAATAACACGGTCAATTGAAAATTATGTTAAAAAGGAAGTTCTCTATATTTATATAAATAAAATAAAATGAATTATATTAACTCCACAAAATAGGCTCTGAGAAAAATAATTTCTCTCAGGGCCTATGTCATGTTTAGGGATACTGTGTGAAGGGTCTTTATAAGAAAAGGAAGTAGAAAAAGTTCTGGAAGGAAAAATTGAGAAAGGTAAGAAGAGTAGGAGGGAATCTGGGGGTGTCAATATGTCCAGGAGTGATGGACGTCTTAATCCATCTCTTCCATTGTATTGTGGAGCGATGGGTCGAGAAATTCTGATTAGAGAGGTCAAGGGACCGACCTCTCCCTCGACCGACTTCTCCCGATCCCGATCACCGCCGCCAAGACCTGGACAAACCTCACCACATCATGAACCTGCCCCCCCCTACTAAGTCTAAAAATGCGGTGAACCACTTAAGGTGACCTATGATAGAGGTGTTGATTATCCAATAAATGGTTTCCATGGGGCGATATCCGAATCCCTCTCTCAAATTGGAATTAATATTTATTTTAATTCGAAAATAAATTTGATAGATATCACGATGCCCGGGAACATATAAATACAATCAAATTTAGATTGTATCATTACGGTACGTCCCAGAGCCGTATATTTTATCAGTATCGCCTTAGTGAAAGACAACAAAATAAAGGATTTCGGCTCATTGCCGCATCTTCGTTTTAAGTATTCCCAAAACGTGATAGAAGAATAGTAACTGCATCATGATAAATAAAAAAATAAAAAAAACAATAATTGGAAGCACTTTGTTTACACAACTGTATATACATAATATTTTCAAAGCACCATCAAAGCAAATCACCATTAGTCCCAAAATAATTGTTAAAAGTGCCTCTAAAATCGCGAAAAACTAATTCCTCAAATGGCCTATATTTCATAACGTAAAATAAAAATAAATAATTTACTTCTAAACCGTACTAGATATTTACTATACTTTTTGATGACAAAAAGATCATTAGCTTCAGGTGAGGATTTGGCCTTACATTCAAATTTTTTTCAAAAGCCGTTCTTCTTAAGAAAGTTTTGCTCCTGAAACATGTAAATATTTATATATTAAAAACACTGGCGTAAACAAAGTACTCCTTAAAAATTACATTTATAATGTGCCACAAAATAATAACACATTCATCGAAGAATTTTTTAATTTTTTTTTTTTTTACGCATAAATAAAATTTGAAATAAATATCCCACCTTAGCGCAGCTTTATCGCAGGCGTCCGGCGTGTCGACAGGCGGCAGGCAGTCCGTGGCCAGATCCACCTGGTCCAGTAGGTGGTCGGGAGGCGGTGAGGGCGCGGGGCCTAGTGGGGGCGGGGTGGGCGGCGCCCGCCCTCCGCCACCGCCACCACCCCCACCGCCGCCGCTGCCGCCCAGGCGTTTAGCGCTGGAGCGGCGGACGATGGTCAGCGAGCCTTGCTCTGGAACAATGGAATTAAACAATCAGTGTGTTATCTACAAAAAATCAAAAGATGAAAAAATTTCTTATGTTTTACATGTTGTTATAATTTTTACATTATTTATATTATGATGTCGCCATGATGATAATTGAAATTTTCATCTTCGTCAGACCTCCTGATCTCTGTAAAAACTATCACTACCCCACATGATGCAAGATGGGATGTTTAAAAATACCGGACTGAATAAATCGTTTCAACGAAAATGAATATTTTTTGCTTGAAAAATTGTGTTATTTTCATGTTTTTTGGCTAAAAACCTATTGTATCTCACCAAATATTGATTATATTGACTTGGGAGTGGTGTAATTAGATTCAGCACTAATAAAACCATAGTAAACTAAACCTCACTTGACCTAGTCGTGTAACATGATTAGCCCAGCTGGGTGTTCCACCACTCTAATTTAGGCAGATTCTGCAGATCTTAATTTTTATTCCTAAAATGAATGAATGACCAAAGTTTCATGAAAGTATCAATTTTGTCATTATATATAAAACCCCATTTTACCTGTACTAATTCTTATTAACTGAAATATGCTATCAAACAGATACTCTTTTTTCCAATGACATGCTCACACCGTTTCTTTCATGCTATTATTTGATGACCTCCGTGGTTGAATGGTAAAAATTCTCGGCTTCACGGATCCAATGGCTTACGGGATGGCTTCATGTTGCTGAGAGTAGCTTAGCTGGTACCGGTAAGTTATTTCGTCAATATAAATAAACAAACTTTAATAATAACCTGCTGATAATATGCACGAAGCTTTCAGTCCTTGAAAGTTGCCAATGTGTACAATGGATATCCGTTGAAAGTTAGCGAGGCTTGCAGTGTAACATGAATACACGATGGCTATCGGTTGACATATAAATGGGAGATAGTTCTCTCATGGGAATAGATGCGCTGTTAGCATGCAATGGGCGGTGCAATTTATAATTACTTTTACTTCAAGTAAATAAGCTCACCGCAATAAAATTATCGTTAGGTAGCATTATATAATATTAAGTTTTTTAAAAAAATTTTATTAAAAAGTTATTTATTTCAGCAGGCATCTTTAGAACATAAAATTGTATTTTTAACCATATTCAAAACATCTATATCAGGAAAGCCTTCGCGCTTGAGAGGTTAATATTCTCGACTGCTTAGTCTAGATATCGCGGGTTGGAATCCCGGGGTGATCGAGTAAATTTTAATTGAATAATACATGTTGTATCCGAATTAAATAATACATAGGCAATTTACGGCAAGTTCTAGATTATAAAATACTCTCAGTATTACCCTAGTGAAACATCATCATACAAATACCCCCACATGCAGAATATTTATTAAAAAACTTAACAAAATTAAATCAAAGAAGAGTTTAGATGTTCAGTAATCGGACCTACACTGTTAAATATCAGTAGAATTCCACGGTCATGGAAACTATCTACTATCATATCAATTAAAAAAGGTAAATAAACAAGATTATCTGAAAAAAATCGACCAATCAAAATATGAACAGATACTTAACAAAGTGATAATAAAAGAAAATAATAATTCGGCAATACTTAGATAAACACAGTATTTTATATTAATAACAATTTGGATTCAGATCTTAATAACTCTTGTGAAATAGCATCACACGCAATCGCTGAAGAATGTAAGGAAGGAATTAATGATAAAAAATTTTCAAGGCAATATTTTTGGATTTTCAAAGGGTATTTGAAACTATGTCTTTGGACACTTGCACGATATTCACGTAATAAAATGAATGATAAACGTCACATTACAGAGATTAAATGATTTTCATCTCTGACGTGCGTGACATATCATGTGACGTGATACTATGAATTATCCTGTTAAAGTATATGTATTATGTACGCCCGCATTAATTTCTAATGTTTTTATTTGAAGCTTTGTATGATAACCAGTACATAATATTAATATTTTGAGTTTGCACTTTTTTTCATGAAGTCAATATCAACTGTGAACGAGTGTTCCGCTCTTGTCCGTCGAGTTTCATGCACGTGCACCTGGGCGGACGGCATCCTTTGAGCAGGCTCCATTGAAATATAAAATATTAATAATAATAATAAACACTGGTAGGGTTTTCAACCTGCCCTTATTCTGGATTCAACAATATCGTTCCGAAGAAAAAACAGTTTCTATAACCAATATTTTCGTTTCAAGAAATATATTTTAGTCAACCGGGATTGATGATGTCCACAGAGCAACTCTTAGACTAGCTCTTAGACCTAGAAGTTCCCCACTGATCCCCCCACAACACGAGAGCAGAAGAAGAATATAATAAAATTTGCTTAGGGTGGGGCGAAGAGATCGTTTGGGAAAGTGTTGTACTAAGTACAAAATTTGAGGTCGGTTGTTTGTGTTATGTGCCAAAACTTTCTTCAATATATGACTTTGAGTGTGCAGTCAACAACACTGTTAATGCGACTTAGCGCTGGCTTAACTTTGATGAAGCTCGAAGTTTCACATACAACTAAACTGCGCTTTCAGTGAAGTATCTACTCGTACATGGAATTATCGAGAAATGTTTGAATGGTTGTTCATCTGGAGTTGAATCGTTGTTCATCAAGAATTTTTTTTAGCTCAACGTTGAAATTTATACTTTGTGATAACGAAGGTTTTGAATCGAATTTGTTAACTAACTAACGGACAGTGCCATTTCAAGCCACGCAAGGGAAGACAGGGTTGAAAAATCGCAAAATCCTTAAAATGCAATATATCGCATATAGGTACACAATACAAGACTAAATTAGCTAATTAATTAAATCATTAATTGTTTTTGTGTTTAATTCGTAGACCTCTATTTAACTTTTTTAATATTTAATAATGTTATTATTAAGTTCTGCCAGTATTTTAGTTTTAAGACAAAAACGAGCCTAAACCCCAATATATATATATATATTTTTAAATAGTAATACCGCATAAGAGTCCCAATTGCTCCCAACTGTCTGGAGCCAGTGAGACTATGGCATCCCCAATTGAGGACTTTTGTGAGGCTAAAGGTATTAAAGAGGGGAAGAATATGGGAAAAAGGAAGGAGAAGAGGGAAAGGAAAGTGGGAAAATACCTGGCAATTCAGAACTGGTCACCAAACACGGCTAAAAGCCATTTCAAAGAACGTTTCAATTCTGGATGGTGGTCTTTCACTAGGGCGATAATGAGAGTATATTCCACTCTGGAATATAGAAAGAAAGTGTCTATGATTAAATTTACTTCAATGTAACAATAATTAATAACCTAAGGAAAAATATTTATTCCCCACTTCTCAGTATGTTTACAAGTCCTAAACAATAAAAAAACAATTAAATAAGTCAATGTCATTCACGTCATTATAAAACAATTAACAAAACATTGTGACTTAATACGTGAAAATAGGTGTAAACCGTAAGTACCTCACAAAACAGAAAATCTATTATCATACCTATTTTCTCAGTAAATCGGTTTCACCGGTAATAAATCACTTTAGGTACCATAAAAATTGATGAGTGGGGATTATTAATTGATTATTATTAATTATTATTAATTGATAGTGATTATAATCATATAAATACGTCGTATCAACGTTGTCTGCCTATGGTTTGAAAATGGCTTTAATCAGAATAATAATGAATTAAAGCCTTCATTACCGAACAAAAAAATATTCGTTAAAGTATTTATTTATACTTAAATTTATATATAATCAAAAACATTAGCCACTCATCTCTCTGGACCACAATAATAATCAGTATATAGTAAATAAGTGAATAAATAATATACGAATAAAAGTAAGTAAATAAATAATAAAAATTAAATAAAAATAATTTAATAATAATAATAAGTAAATAATAATAATTTATTAATAATAATAAGTAAATAATATTCAATAAATTGTAATAAGCATATAATAATAAACATATAATTTTTTATAAATATTAATAAGTAAATACTAATAAGTACGTAATAATAAAAATTGGTAAGTTTAAGTAAATAAAATTATGTAAATAGTAATAAGTACATAATAATAAAAATAAGTAAATAATAATATGTAAATGAAATTATGTAAATAGTAATAAGTATATAATATGTTATATTATATGATAGTATTCAAAGGATGTTTTTTCAACAGCCTTTTTAAAACATACGTGTATTTCTTTCACCTTGTATTTTCATCATACCCTCTCTACGCAGATGAGTCTCTTGTTAAATGTATCTATGCATACTTTACTTTTGTATGCCGTTTCTGTATCTTCTGTTTTTTATGCCTGTCTAGAAATTTGTTTTTTTTTCTATTTTTATGTTGTTATCCTTCTCGGAATGAGTTTTTTCTAACTCATAGGGATTTGAATCTAGAATTTGATTGCACCATGATTTACAAGGCGTGCCCGACTTCTGAAATTCGTCCTATTCGTCATATATTCTCCGGATACACATTTTCCGGTCATCTGTTATATTTGACCAAAACAATCGGAACGCTATTTTATTAATCTTGTTCGTTACGCTTACATTGGGTATTCATTCCTTTTGTATGACCCTATTCGTCAAAAGGGCATGTATAGTTTTACCACACTTACAGCTTATACATTCAGTCTTTAGTCCCTTTTTTTCCACTTGCACACCTTACACTATACGCCAGGATTGTTTAAAAACTTCACATTGGACTGCTGGCGTGCGTTTTATGTATTTTTCAGGTAAATAATAATATTTAAAAAAACTTTATTCAATGATGTGTGGAATGTTAATGAATTTCCACATATCCCATAATGTATAATTACATGGGCATATAAAATAAAAGCAAAACATACAATGTACTTATTCGACGATCTCGTCGTTGAGTGGTTATGATCCTTGGCTACGAATCGGAGGTCGCGGGTATCCCGGCGTCCGCAAGTAATGTTATTTGATTAAATTGTGTTATTTCACAATTTATTAATTATATGCAGTATT
The DNA here is from genome assembly GCA_022606495.2 of Halesus radiatus. Lineage (NCBI taxonomy): Eukaryota > Metazoa > Arthropoda > Insecta > Trichoptera > Limnephilidae > Halesus > Halesus radiatus. Next base: position 53,882 of record JAHDVE020010011.1, on the reverse strand, counting down.
TTTTCTGCACGTTCTATAGTGGTAGATACTTTAAGTATCGTCCTGATAAAAGACCACCATTCAGAATCAAAAAAGTGTTTGAAATGGCTTTAGTCGTGTTTGGTGACCAGATCTGAAAAGCCAGATACTCCCCCTCCTTCTTTCTTTCCCATTGTTTCCCTCTTCAATGCCTTCAGCCTAACATCATATCCCAATTGGGGATGCTATAGTCTCGTTCGCTCCAGTCGGTTGGGAGCAGCTGTGTGGTAATATAAAAAAAGGAAAATATGTAAAATACGTGATAAAACAGTAATAATATATCATTCAGATATAGGCCTACAGCCAAAACAACAGAAGAGTGATGCATGCAACTTAATGACGCAAAAAATGTCAGACAGTTGTTCTAACCCTACCTGCCCAGACCGGGCAAAGCACCCAGTGAGACCCACATTATCAAATAATGAGAAGAAAAAAAAAGTTATTTTATCTGGAAAAAAAACGAGGTTAGGTTAGTTATTATTTAATTAGATAGAATTATGAAATAAAAATATACAGGTAAGTATTAGTCCTGAATATATGATTGAATCGAAACAAAATTTCAATTTTTAAATCAAGGATGAGATGGCTTTTACAGAAAACTCCCTTTGCGGATAAATTTGATAGAAACGATTCTTTCTCTTAAATAAAAAAAAGATACTGCGATATAAAACAAATCCATGAGAGAAAAGTAATTGGGACAAATTTATTCCGTGGAGTTTCTAGACAACTGCTCCTTTAGTTACGTTTAGGTTTCGATTACCCTTTATCAAGGTACCCTTTTCAAATGAGAAAAAAACAGAAAAACTGTTTCAATTTAGCTGGAGAAATCCTAATGGATACAGCTTGTTTCAGAGCAACCAGAATGGGAGTTGAGCGTTTACTTTGCAGAAGATTTATGGGTCGGCATTAAGGCTGAAATATAAAGCCGAGGTTTTAAAGCCAGCTGATCTGATGCACAACTAGTCGGGAAAATACTAAAAAATGTTTCTAAAGCGAAACTAAACAAAGCAAGTTTTTTAAACGTATTCCTTCGCATAGATTGAAAATGGGATCTGACAACATACAGTTTATCATTGAAGAAGATAATATTAACAAATCTCTAATGAAACAGAAAATAAAACGGTCTGGGTTCGATTCCCAGATGCGACAAATACCTTTTTATTTTCTGTGTCTTTTTCTGTTTTATGTTTCATTTGTGATTTGTTAATATTATCTTCTTAAATGATTGAATATTACAGTTAGTCCAATAAAATGAATATTCTTTCTAGACTTGTAGAAAAGTCAATAGATGCCCCATATAAATATAAATTAGCTCGGTATATCCGAGACACTATCTAGATTGCAAATATATTCGGGTAGAACTATGTAGTCATACTAAATGATAGCATCCGATGATATGGGAATCAATCGAGGATAATTTTGGTTAGTCTTAAATTTCACGTACGATATCGATAAAAATGACGTCAAATAAACAGGTGTCATTTGTTCAGCGGTTAGAACGTTGTCCCGGTAAGACAGAGGTCGTCAGTTCGATTTCCATATGAGCATAATACTTTTTTATTTTGCATATTTTCTGTTTCAGGTTTCATTTGAGATTTGTTAATATTATCTTCTTTAATGATTACATTTTACAATGCGGTTTACAAGCGTTAAGAAGTTGTTCCAATAAATTGAATACATTTTTTCAGTTGCATTACAAAATAATAAACTTATTGAAGTATCGAATTTTATTAATGGAATACTAATTTAACATATGATTTACCAAAAATGATAGTGAAAATCACTAAATAATTAAAACTATAAATACGCTAAACTTATTTAAAAAAGTGATAAAAAAATCTATGTTAGCTGAGAGTGGTGATTTCGCTTTATCCATGTTATCCCTTATGTTGTAATCAATGTTGAAACATTATATACGCTTGATATTATCATTATTATCTACTTATTATTACTTACTTACTACTATTTACTTCTTATTACTTTCTGATTACTACTTATTACTATTTACTTATAATTATATTTTTTTACCTACATTTTATTATTTACTTAACACTATTTACATAATTTTATTTTTTATCTACTTATTATTTTTTACCTATTTTTATTTTTATTTAAATATTATTTACCTATTTTTATCATTATTATGTACTTATTATTATATACCTATTAATATTTACATAATATTTAATGTGTATTATTATATGCTTATTAATATTTACTTATTATTATTATTGACCTATTATTATTATTTAACAATTATAATCTAAATTATAATTTGTATTGTATATCTACTACTAATATTTACTTATTAATATTTACTATTATTTACTTATTAATATTTACTATCATTTACTTATTAATATTTACCACTCTTTATTCATGTATTATTATTTACTTATTAGTATTTACTGATCATTATTAAATTGTAAAGCCGCTCATCTCAACACAGGCCTGTCCTAGGGAGATGAGTGTCTAATGTTTTTCTTGTCATAATTAAATTTGATGAAATTAAATTAAAAAATATATATATATATATATATATATATTTGTCAAATTACTACATTTTGACGTAAAATATTAAATTAGTAAAGACGAGAATCAGTTAAATATGCTCCCTTCTTTCTGAATAAATGTCGAAAACTTATACAAGGCAGAACACTACAGAACTAATTTATAAAACTATAGTTGCTCACATTTGGACTATTGCTCTACGATACTATACTTGGCCAATGAAGGAAATCTAAACAAACTAGAAATTATTCAAAACAGAGCTATGAGATGAATACTAAGCAAAGGCAAATATACAGTAATCAATCAAAAGAGAGAAGAGACTGATTGGATTCCAATAAAAAAGAGACTGCTATATAATTTTTTAATTTTTGTATATAAAATTCTGACTAATGTTATGAAGCGAGTCCCTAACAACTAAAATTGACAAACCGCAGACCAGGAATTAACCATAAATAAACATAAGTTGTCTGTGGCCGCTTCATTTGGGAGGGGGAGGGGGTAGGCCGACGGCGGGGGAGGGAGTTGGAAGGACAGTGGAGAGCCATTCTTACCTGGAGAGCCGACCTGTCCGCTGCCTACCTGTCGCCAGCCCCTGCATTCAACAACGGGTTCCGTTCCAATTTACTTAGTTATTTATTTCCCTTTTGCTTCTTGATAAAACTGAAACCATTTTAAAATCATTCAAATTCATTCTATCTTTTAATAACCTGCAATCGTCCACAGAAAGGTTAAAGCTTTTCCTAGAGCCTTTAAATTCAGCTATAAAATATAGGCCTGAACTCCCAGGTATTTGGGTATATAGCAAAAGAGAGTTGTTTTTATTTTGAATTCCCTATTCCTGTTTATATGTATCTATTTATCTATCTATCTATCCATTTATATGTATTTGTTTTTATTAATGATAACTAAGCGGTAATTTCGAAAATCGCCCATCAACGAACTGACAACACGACTAAAAGACGGTTGTATTACTTTCTCGTATACATCCCTCTACCCTGAGAAGAGCTAGTCGGGGGATATTTTATATATTAGATCTATTGGTGAACTTTACTAAGATTGCCAATACAAATGTGCTTACGTAACTGAACGAGAAGTTCTGTACCGTGACACTAACCAAAGCCAAAATATTTTATCGATGAAATTCTTTTCATTAAAAATGTACATAATTATAAAACGAGAAATTTAAATAGAATTAGATTACCATATATGAGAAGAAAGAGAATCACAGAACTGCTTAATTTTCACAATTAATTCATTAAAAAAATAAAATATAGTATATTTGCGCACGTTCCGGAGTGGAAGATACTCACAGTATCGCTCCGGTGAAAGACTACCATTCAGAATTGAAACGTTACTTTAAATGGCTTTTAGCCGTGTTTGGTGACCAGATCTGTATAGCCAGGTATTTCCCCACCTTCCTCTCTCCCTTCTCCTTCCCCTCCCCAATACCTTCAGGCTCACAACATTCCCCAATTGGGAATGCCATAGTATTACTGGGTACAAACGGTTGAGAGCAGTTGTGACACTTGTGTGGTAATCATCTAAAAAAAATTTACAGAGGACTGAAAATGTATGATGAGATGCCTGAAAGTCTAAAGAATGAAGGAATAATGAATGTATTTAAAAGTAATTGTAACGCTTACTGTAAAACTATAATGATGTAAACAGTGAGATGTAACCGTGTGCGGATTACTTTATATACATAAAATTTCATATGAACTAACTCAATAAAAAACTATAAAATAAAATAACAAAGTTACTAAAATTAATCAGACATCTATAAATTACATTGTAATTTAATAACTGTTCGGCATTTTATATTCGAAAGACAACACGTAATGTCAATAATAGAATCAAAGAAAATCTTAGATGTTAAAATAGCTATGGTTTTTCGGAAATCGCCAACCATCTAATTGAAAAAGATCACACCTATTATAATCATAGTACTGGCGCTAATATTCTACACAAAAATGGTTTTGGCGATATATTAAAAAATGTAGAAGTATTAGAAATAAAGAAAGCCGTTAAAATTGAGAGTAATATAGTTAATAATTAACTTAACTTTTCCTGCAGTTCTATATTGGATATATTTCGCGTTAACTAAAAATTTTCCAATTCCTCTTAATCCCCCCCTTCTTTGACGTTCTGTCTCTGTTTTATATGCTGTCCCATTCTATTATATGAAAGCATATCTGTGTCTCATTGTTCCATTGTTGCATTTTATACTGTGTCTCCCTCTTATTCTATTTTGTTTTATGTCTCACCTATAATATAAATGCTTACCTTATGAATTTTTCCTTTATTTAATTAAACCTGATGAGGCTTGGAATAAGAGAAACGTTTTGTGAAAAAAAAAAATTGTTAAAAAAAAAGCGTTGGTTTTACTTACTTTGCGAACTTTTGCAATGATACATAACATATATTGCTATATTAATTCTGTTAAGATGCAATTTTAGCAAAACTGATAGTCCACAATGTTATGCCGATATCAACTCGAATGTATGATAGTGAGGCATAGAACTGGTGTAAGGGTTGAACTTTTCACCCCGTTTAAAGCAGTATATCAGGCGACCGCACAATGACAGGAGTTACGGCCAAGAAGAAGACGGAGGCAACGGACAGCGGCTATCTCTAGAACTGTCTACGTCAGTCTTCGGTGAACCCCACTACTGGTAGCTATGCGGTGTGATGGCTGATCAAGCGGTTTGGACAGCGACTTCACCCGACGGATTGGTGATACGACATTATTATAGATTAATATGAATTCTAGTGTACCTCATATTTACTTTTAATTAGTCACAATGGTTGAGTTGGCGTCCATTTCTTTGTATAATATTTCTTAAAAGATAACTTAAATTTTGCAACAAGAATCATTTGTAAATTACATTTGAATTGACATACCATATACCCTGAGATAATTAAAATTAATTTTTTATTTATTTATTTAAGTTTTTAATCCGGCAGGACTGGGTGGGTAGTGCAAACCCAGTCTGCCATATCACATGAAACACATACAATATAAATAGAGAAATGAATACAGTAAAATAAATAAATAATAAAATAATAATAAAAATGAAAAAGGTTAAATAATAATATTAAAAAAAAAAGAAAAGAAACGTAAAATAAAATAAAAGGTAATTATGAGAAGATAATTATATCAATATAAAAGAAATAAAAATAAAACAAAATAAAATGAAAAACTTAATAGATAATAGTAAAATAGAATAAATTAAAATAAATTTAATCGCTCATTGAGTGGAGAGCTGATCCACGCGGATGCAGCCACGACAATGGCGTTGGTTGACTCTCGTGTCCTGCCCTTAGTGATTAATAATTTTGAATTCGTAGAATGATCAATTATATTAAATAAATTTATGCGTTTACTTAATATTTATTTATTTTAAAACCTAGCATGATAAAATCATGTTTAAAAAGTGAGATCCCTGAGGGGAATGTGTTGTAAAACCGTGTGTCCGGAATAATATATCAGGCTTAATGTAAGCGTAATGAATAAGATTAAGAAAGGAACGCATAAACGGTTTTAGCATGTAAAGCGGATGAAAAATGTATGGTTGGTAAGGAGAATTCAAAATGACGTAGAAGTTAATTGTACAAGATGTCGGGACGCCCGAGGAAGATATGGCCCGACCAAGTGAATCAAATACTCGAGTCAGGCCATGCTGAGAGTCAGAATACCAGAAGCATGTATGAGACGATGAATGAATGTATATCCCCTCTGCCTACCACTGCGGTGAAACGGCGTGATGATTAGTTAGAAGTGGGAACGTTTTTTTTTAAATATATGTACGTCTCACTCTTTAACTTGCTGATTGGTACGGTATTGTTAACTTGATTTATAATAAAAAAAACCAAAATTATATTTATTTAGACAATTCTAGATTTTTTCCATTCTATTTTTGTATAATGGCACTTAATATGAACTAAACTTATCAATTTGACTGTCCTAAAACGGGATTTGTCCCTAGTTGGGCAGTCAAAGCTTTCTTACATTTTTTTGTTAAATAATGTGTGTTTCAAATAAATAAATATTATTGTACTATTGTATGAAGCTATCACTTTGTGTTTGTCCATTATAATCAAATAAAACACTCAAACTTTGTGTAAAACAAGTTTGAGTATTTGATTAAATATTATTATTATCATTATATACACAGTACATTTCATTACAAATTATGTAGTAAGTATATGTTAGAATTTACATAGGTAAAGTACTTATTACGTATGTCCATACAATATCTTAGAACATTTGTCTGGGATGAGAATGCTTCTTAAGTAATGAGTAATTACAATAAAAAATAAGAACGCAAATGAAGTTAATACTGCAGTGCTTTAAGTATAGTTTGAGTTCGTAATTAGTACTGTTAGAGGACTCTCCCATAAATGACAGTTTTGTGATAGTTTTTAATTTAAAAATACACCCTACTCTCTTGGCGGTCATTTGAAAAGTTAAGTGGGTAATCCGCCACGTTATGTCTCCAAAGTGACTATAAACAGACCATTGGGGTTTCGTGTGTGTGTGTGTGTGTGTGTGTGTGTGTGTGTGTGTGTGTGTGTGTGTGTGTGTGTGTGTGTGTGTGTGTGTGTGTGTGTGTGTGTGTGTGTGTGTGTGTGTGTGTGTGTATATGTGCGAGCAAGCGTGTGTGTATGTTGTGAATGGGTGTGGCAAGTTTTGTAATTTTTCGAATGTAGAAATCAATTCCCAATATCTCTAGACTTGAAAGTCGAAAAGGCAGCTAGCTATTAATAAAGAAAAAATTAGCCCTATTACCTATTTGTCCCAATGATAAAAATTAAATGATATGCTCGTTTTAAACTAGAATACGTAGTTATAAAATGGAAAAAAATATGTACAAGAGATTTAAAAAAAATTGTTTTGAAATTTTTTTAAATAATTTAGATAGGCCGTTGTTTGATTTTTCTCTTTTTCCAGGGCGTTTGAGCTAGGTTGAGATATATATTTTTTTAAATTAAAAAGTACAATGATTCTTTGCAAGACCCACGATATCGGCTTACAGTAGAAAGAATACGGAATTTTCTGTCTCATTCTAAAAAATAGCCCGAATTCGAGGACTGTCTTTTGATGAAATAGAAATTCTCGCTCGCTTATTATTTGGATTAAGCCAAACGTATCCGACTTCCATGCAAATTTTGAAAAAATTATCAAAAGTTGACATTTCCTAACACGTAGGTACTCGCACTCACTAGAGTCGAAGTATTTCTCGCGGACTTTTATTAGCTTTTTTTTTCTAGCGGGAGTTGGGTTTCGGAAGGCGTTTTCCGACAGGGATGAAGGGGGCGACAGTTTCACGTTACGTCTAATGAATGTTTGAATTTCGTAGGAAAATAATTAAAAGGGCGAAGTTCAGCTTGTAATATCGCTTGTAGTGAATTTAATGTGTGTGAAATTTATACTCGCATCTTGTACAGATGGAATATAATTTTCACTGATGTTAATGTAAGGCTATTCAGAGAACTTGAAACTCTAGTGATTGATTATTAAGGTAACTTAATACAACTGTTTTAAAATAAGAAGGAAAGCAGTTACTAGAACACTCATAGGAATCGTTTGTTCAGAGCTGCTTTGGCAAGCGAATGTAAAGATGACGATTCTGGAAACATCGTATGGGAGCGCTGGTTGACTGGTGGTGATAGTGTTTAGAAATAAATGTAATATAGGTTGGCAATAGGAACCGCCAAATTCGTATTCGTTTCTCGTAGGAATATTTAAGAGCTTTCTCTTAATCAACACTAGTAATTATGGATACCATTCTCCACTGTCCAGTATGTCATAACCCATTAATTACAGTAAAGGCTTTGAATGCAAATCTGAATGATTTTTGTCAGTCTTTACGCAAATACATTTTTAGTAATATTTTCCATTGAAATTATTTAAGTGACGGACTCCATCAAAACCTTGTTCATGCTTCAAGTTGGCATTATCCTCCTATTGCATATTTTTTCTAAATTTGTTATAGCTTCATGTAGCTCAATTGTATCGAATGTGTCTACAAAGTGGATTAATTTAAGCAGATACACATATTTTACACGCCTACCGGTTTCGGAACAACATGGATCGTCGTGCTATATTCCTATTATTTTACTATGGAGTCGTGCCGTATTATTTAGGTGTTTGTACCGCAAATACCATAGAGTAGCTGCCCGATATTCAACCTGTAGTAATATTATAATCGAAGTGACTCTTGTTTCCTGCTGTTTTTCTTTGGTTCTCGCTCATTAAAGAAAATCGCCACTATTCCTGACCTTAGTGCGGTTCTGACGAGGGTCCCAAGAGACAGTGAAGATCGTTAACTTATATGGGACGTAAAAAATGTCCGCAACGGACTAGTTACCTACTTTGAGGACTGAAATCTGGACCAAATCTGTCCCTTGGAATGACCAGATTATAGTCAGCAGATAAAATGTTTAACAATGTCGTCTGGCGGGATTGGGTCCTCGTTTCAAGGGCACTTCAGACACACGGGAATTAGCTAATGCGGCTTATCTATGCACAAACCTTTGGAGATGTGAACAGTTGGAAAAAAATATAATTTTTTTTAGAATAACGAAGTTTTGATTTTATGCAGAGCTAGTTTGTTATTAGCCGAGGAATTTGATGTTTTAAAAAGAAAAAAAAACCTGTACGCTAACGAAATCCAGTTGATTTATATAAGTAGTACAAAGTTTTTTTTCGAAATCTTAAGTCATTAGTCATAAGCCCTAGTTAGAAGTTATTACCATTTTTAAGTTGTTACGCACCAGGTGCTAAGGCAAAATAAGTTTGCATTAAGTTTCTTAGTTTTTTTAAGTTGGGTCATCTGATTATATTGGAAAGCGTCTTTAAAGGATTTCTATAAATGTGTTAGATATTATTTCACCTTGTCCGCATAATATTCAGTAATTATTCTTAGAAATTAAATCGTAAGACAGGCGGTGTCGAGTTAGTTCAGCACAAATTTAGAACACCCACTTACCACACATTATAATAAACTACAGGTTATAAAAAATAGGGATATGAGGATGATTTCAAAATTCAGTATTTTTATTAGAGATAAAATTATGTTAACTAACTAACTAAACATCACGCCGTAGGTAGAGAGGACGGACCGCCAAACAACTCGATCTAGGCATACACTCCTTGATTCATTCATAATCATACCCCGTCTCATACATTCTCGTCTGTTATTCGGACATGGCTCGACTCAAGTATTTGATTCACTTGATCGTGCCATGTCTTCTTCGGACATCCCGGGCATCCTCTTCCATTCACATTGGCTTCATATATTATATTCTCTTTGCACTCCTTTCTTCGTTCATTCGCTCTACATGACCGGTCAGTGGCTGAGTTGGTATCGCATACCCACGCATCGTGTATTTATTTCCTCGGCTGGCTAAGTCCTCCATCACGAAACAAGCAACATCTTCCGCTTACTGTGATGGTAGTAGGGGATTTAAAAATATTTCAGGCTATTATATATTAGGGAATATTTGTCTTCCATCAAAAAATGACTTAACCATCTAAGCGCCCCTTTCTTTATCTTACTCATTACGATTACATCGGCCTTGCGTTCATCACAAATCTCAACATTTTCACACTATCATACATGATTTTAACACATATTCGCCTCAGAGGTCTAATTTCTACAACATTCAGTCTTCTTTCATCCTTCCTCTGCCAGTTCAATGCCTCACTGCTGCAATACATCAGGGTTGGTATCAGGACTTCACTGTGGACTACTTACTTCACTTTTTTGGACATCTTAAATAATATTTAAATTTGAATATGATGACAACTAAGCAACGTATAATATTATAATTTAACGATGATTTAGTAAATATCTGTAAAATAATACTACTTATAATGTAAATATTAACAATAATTATTCTACTAGAGGATGTCTTGATTTTATTTTGTTTTAATTTATTTTATTATACAAACAAAACAGCACATTTGTTACAGCGAAAAAAAATTTCTGTTAAGTTTTCAATTAAGAAATTTTATTTACAAAGAACGTACCTATGATATGGTTCCTCGTAATTAATTTCTAAGTAATACATGTATTTACCGGGTGCGATGCGTAGTGTATAAGTATGTGTGTACGCGTGAATGTGTGTGAATGTGAGAAGTGGATGCTTGTTTTACAAAGGTCAAATACTTTTTAATACTCTTCCAAAAGCTGTAATGGAAGACACAAGTCTTGACACTTTTCGTAGGGTGTGTGCTAATTATGTGAAAAAAAAACTTATGGTCTGTGTATACATACTAAGATTACATTCAGTTTTTTTTTTTAATGTCAAATTATATGTTCTTATTGACCATTGTTTTTAAACTTTATGTACTTCGTTTAAATATATGTACATCTTAGCATTGAAAAATGTTTTTATTTTTTTATTACTGGATGCATGAAAAAAATGTGTGTGTACAGCTCAATAAACATTAAAAAAAATAACTGCATTTAAACAATAAAAAAAAAACGATTCTCTCAGTATCACCCTGGTGAAAGACCACAATTCAAACATGAAATTTTGGCGTTGCTTAAAATGGCTTGCCGTGTTTAGTGACTAGATTTGAATAGTCTGGTAGTTCCCAACCTTCCCGTCTCCCAATTCCTTCAGCCTCAAAGGAGACCCACTAGCTTCTGGCTGTTGGGACTCTTGTGTGCCGGTATGGTGTTCACACGGACAAGTAAAATGACTGGAATAAACGTCCGTTATTTAATAATTCTAAAAAGCTCCAATGGTTTTTGTCATAATTTGTTACATTATTGTCTTTTGATTGTACGGGAAAGCTGTACACTTAATTAGTTAGAGGTCAAGTGGATTATAATTCACCCATTTGGTCCCTTTTGTATAAAGTACACTTTGATAACATACAGCGCCCTTGAGGTGATCTTTCACAAAAACGGCGCTATATAAATCGTTCAAGTATTATTATTATTATTATTATAGTGGGTTCAGAACAAATTTATGAGGTATGTAGATTTTAAGCTCAAAATTCTAATCGAAAACATTAATCATGTAAGTTTGATGAATCGATCGCATCTGATTACGCTGTCTGACGGGAGAATTATTTCAGACCTAGTTGTATTATATAGAATCATTAACCACCTATTTGACAGCCCTGCTGACGTCGCCACTAATAAATTACATGTTCTGACGAGGAACACAAGATAATTTAGTAACATTTCTTTGCAACACGTACACAACCAACTATCAGTCACACTCACTAACCAACAGAATGCATGACATGGGCCTCATGTTTGGAGGTGTTGTCGATATATTCGCTGACTCCATTTATAAAGTAAAGCGTCATCTATACCGGCACTTTGATGAATCCTACAAATAATTATTGTAGCTTGGATAAGCGTTAATGATTCTATTTTAAAATTGTTTTAGTTAAATGTTTTATGTTACTGTTAAACGTTTAAAAAGTTGTTCCTTACTTTAGGGTTTAAAATCTCTATATCTATATACTTATAATTTTTGATAGCTCATTATTATATTCTGTTCATTCTCAATATTATATAAAAGCCTAGATGGCCGTATAATCAAACAAATATGATTTATTTTTTCAATTAAAGGTTTAGTAAATATCTATATATAATTTAGTAAATTTATTATAAATAAAATTACAAAAATAAAAAATTTGAAAATAAAAAAAACTTTTTCGCGTCGATATTTTAAATTATGTACGGCAAGTTTGTGTTCAAACTTAAATTCGTCGTTTTTAATTTAATTTTAAGTCCACCATAATGCTTATTTTAATATTTCTTTAAAAAATTTATTTTAAATTTCGCTATATTTTCAAAGCAGATTAGGTATTTTTTATAATCGCCGTTATTCCCCAAATAATTGTTGAATATGCCTCTAAAATCACAAAAAATCAATTCCATTAATGGCCCATATTTCATAATGTAAAACAAAAATAAATAAATTACTTCTAATCCGTACTAGATATTTACTATATTTTTGGAAGAAAAAAAAATCATTAGGTTTAGTTGAGTATTTTGGCCTCAAATCCAAAATTAAGTTTTGTATAAAACAGGCCGCGCAGCCGTTCCTCTTAATATCTAAATATCAACATGTTTCGAAAGAAAATCTTCCCTCATCGGAATTAACATTATACTATTATTTCTAATATTGTTAAAATAAATCTTTTTGCCTTTTTATTTTCTTGATTTTAATAAATAACAATCCCGAACGCTCGCGGTCAGGTAATTCTGAATTAAGTCGTCGTATAAGTCAAGTGATTGATCTTTACTGTTCATCAAGTTGTATTATACCCTCAAAGACAAGATCATGATGAAAACCTACCGGATAATTTAGCTGACTAAGCATGACCGGCTAACAAAAGTGAAGCTCAGCATTTTAGTTCTTTTTTATGTCATCACGATTGATGCTGTAAGTAATTAAGAAAATGTGTTTTCTTCAAAATTTTTAATTTGAACTTTTAACATTTTTAATAACAAAAAAACATAAAGTTTATTGAAATAACTTAATGAATCTTACAAACGGGGTGAAATATATATATTTATATGTATATTTGTGAGTCATTGAAGATAAGAAATAAAAATAGCAAATGAAATACGAGATAGAAAAAGAGACAGGAAATAAAAAAAAAGGTAATGGTCGCATGTGGAAATCGAACCGAGGACCTTTATCTTACTAGGAATGGTACTCTAACCACTAAGATAATGAGACCTTTTAATTTCCGTCAGCTTTATCGATATCATACTTCATTTAAGAATTACGAAAATCATCCTCAATTAATTACCAATTAATGGATATTGGGTCCTGGGTTCGATTCCCAGATTCGATTTTCGGTCTTGTTTTTCATTCGAAATTTGTTAATATTTTCTTCAATTATAAAAAGATTAAAAAAAATATTGCAAAAAACTTTAGTACAATGCAATTTTTGGAAAACATCATCTCATGGGCGCGTTACATACATACATATATATATACATCTTCTTCCCCTTGTCCTACTCGGGTCGCATCGACAAGGCGCCTCCAGGGATACGTGTTCTGTTCTGCTACGTTAACGGTATCCGTCCATAGTAGGTCCAGTCTCTCCAGCCGCATCGCAGTGTATCGCACAACCTCTGGAGTTGAGCGTTGAGCGCGTTACAATGATTGAAAATAACTTAAATACAGATAAATATCTTTAATAATACTCGTACTGTGTTATTATGCTAAGATTAAACTTGGCTATATGGATTTAACGACAATTTGGCATTGAAAACCGTATTTGGTCTCCATATCTGAATAGTCAGGTACTTCCCTACTACCTATTTCATATCTCCTTCCTCCTCACTACCCTCAGCCTCACAAAAAATCTCACTCAGTTGGGGATCCCACAAACTCTTGTTGGTTGGGAGCAGTTGGGACTCTTGTCTGGTGTTCACGTTAAAAAAAATATACACATCAAAGAAAAAGTTAGTTAAAAGAAAGTGACAGAAAAGAATACAAGAATTTTAAAAGAGTTCTAAAAAAGAGTCATTTTTAACTTCAGATAAAGTTCTCTATCATGTGATTCGCGAGAAATCCTCCCTAATACCGCTATTAGTTATCTACTGAAGTATAAGCCTTGATCAAGGAGGAGCTTAAAAGCTTCACACTTTTCCAGCACCTTTTTATTCTGAAATGGCTGATCGCTGTGACGGGGCGCGTGACCTTATCACATCGACCGCTTCCAATTCTTAAGTCCAATTCATACGGGGCGATTATCGCTGGTACTTGAATAATAGTAATAGTAATAATAATAATATTTCTTAATTTGAAACACAAATTATTTAACAAAGAAATGTAAGGAAACTTTGACGGACCAACCAGGAGAAATCTCGTTATAGGACAGTAAAATTGACAAGTTTGTGCTATTATGGTATATATAAGCAAAAATATAATATTGACATAGTATGATCATATATATAGAGAAAAAAATACTATTAATCACTACTTAAGTTTTGCCAGAAAACAATAGTTATTTATTGTACTTATTAATTATCATTGCTTTTTAAATATTAATTTATGTTAGTTTTGGGCATATTGCCTGTTTAAACATAAATTTAAAAAAAATAAAAAAAATAAATTACAGAGATATGAAAAAATAGAAATGAATTGAAAAAAAAGAAATGAATTGAATCATTTGTATATAATAATCAGACATTTTAAGTATTTAAAAAAAAATTTTACAAAGTGTAATAATTAAGTAAAAAGAGATGAATACTTGCGAGTGACTAAACTAGCCGCTACTAAACGTAGCAGATACAAGATTAGAACAAATTCAATTCTAGTCGCCAGAAACGCACGAATTTGACCTAGTCACGCTAGGTAGCTCTATTGTCGCCTCTTCTTACATCTCAAATACTTACTTTAGCAAGTGATTCCTGACCATATTTTGGAGTAAAAGATGGAAATGAAATTTCGGAATCCGGTGACGATTTTTGTATTTTTTTTTCGAAATACAACCAAAAATAAAAATTACGTCTTGTCTCTGATTACTCAGCCGAGTAACTGCCCAACCCCCATCTCCACCCCACCTATCAAATACCTACAGATTTTTGTTGTTTTTAACTGAAATAAAGAAAATAAAAAAATAAAAAATGTTTCTGGAGACCAAATTTTCACTTACATTTTTTAATCCAAATAAGGTCGGGTAACTAACTAACTAACTAACTAACCATCACGCCGTTTCCCCGCAGGGGTAGGCAGAGAGGACGGACCGCCAAAAAACTCGATCTTGGCATACACTTCTTGCTTCATTCACATTCATACATCGTCTCATACATTCTCTTCTATTATTCCGACTTCTGACATGGCCCGACTCAAGTATTTGATTGATTTGATCACTTGTTAAATTAAGTCGGGTACATCTCAACACCCTGCATAGTTGTTAATCACTTTCTCAAGTAGTATCAGAATAATGCTTAGAACACTTCACTCGCTATCACCTCCTCTCAGTTTTAATAGCTCTGTGAGACTGTCGGCTATAAGAAATAGCGATTACTTGCTATAGCAATGTAAAGGCAAAAAAATCACCCCATGTGATACAAGTTGGTATGAGGCTATTAGGCCAGTGCAGTTAGCAATAATAAAACATCAAAAAATTTTAACTATAAGAATAATTACAATCTCAACCTCATTTTTTTGCACTAATTTCACTGGCCTATGTGAGTGCTTTAAAATTTGGAGATATTAAACGGAAAAATGAGTTGATAAGCATTTTTCGGAGATAGTACGGTTTGACAATAAAATGTGGAATTGTATTAGTCAAACTAAGAAATTCTTTTCAATGGCAACACCGAATTACACCGATTTCGAAAATATTATTTTAAATGTGACAGTGACAGAAACCTCCATTTTAGATATCAGCCATACTCGTATATAGCAAAGCTGACATGCTGTCAAATACAATAATTATTTTTTGACGGGAATCGATTTGTTGTTAGAGATAATTTGATTTGAATACCAATATTTTTGTTTTGGCATCACTTCATTGAATACATAAACCAACCGTTTCGGTTCAGTTTGAACCTTTTGGTTTTATAAATAAAATACTTGTACATAATATGTATATTTTTTATATGAATACCCCACAAGAGTACCAACCGTTCCCCACTGCCTGGAGCCAGTGAGACTATGGCATCCCCAATTGGGGAATATTGTGAAGCTGAAGGTATTAGGGAGGGGAATAATAATGGGAAGAGAAAGGTGGGGAAATACCTGGCTATTCAGATCTGGTCACCAAACACGGCTAAAAGCGATTTCAAGCAACGTTTCAATTCTGAATAATGGTCTTTCACCAGGGCGATACTGAGAGAACCTTCCACTCTGGAACGTGCGAAAATATACTACATATTATTTTTAAATTGTGAAACAGCACTTCGGATTCGTAGTCGAGAACCTTACCCCTCGACCACGGAGGCCGTCATATATGTGTATTGTACAAAGTAAAGTCGTGTTTATAGCCATAATTTTTTTTAACATGTTTTGTGTTGTAGTCCAAGTCCCAGCCGCCTCATTATCGTAGGATAGATTTTCTTATTTTCTGTTTTTAGCACTATTAAATTTTTGCAAAAAACACTATTATTATAGTATAATAATGACACTCTATGGCGTAGCAACTGGGGTTTAGTGAAAGAATACTCTCATTCCACGCGGGTGGCCAGTGTTTGGTAAATGCAGTCTTTTTTATCGTGTTATTATTATTATTTTTTAATTTTTTTTTAATAAAGTATTTACAGATAAATCATTCGCAGTATTTATGGCGTTAGAAGACTAAAATGTGTATATTTTTGTGTGGTGATCCTTAATTAATTGTGAAATAACACAAATTAACATTTTTTTTAAATTTGAACACGCGACCTCTGAATTCGAAGTCGAGGATCTTTGCCACTCGGCCACGGAGGTAGCATTATAATTTAAAAAAAAGTGTTATGTATCGTCTAAGTTTTTATAATAGGGTTGTTCTCATTCGCTGCACATATAACAGGAAACATTATTACTCCCTGCAGTTGATATTAACGCATTTAAATTAAAACGTGGGGAGTTTGGATAACAGTGTGAAAGGTGAAGGTAGACCCGATGCAAACCAACCTTCGATAAGAGAGGGCTCCAGAAGAAGAAGGTGATTCAGATATACATAAATTCCCGAGGCATAGCAAAAAAAAATGTTTTGAGGTTACATTAATATACGTAAATGTTTTTAAGGAGCGTCCGTTTGAATGTATTTGTGCACACCGATGGTTCAAAATTACCCCTCTCTAATATAATCTCTTTAAAATCTTCCATTTCGTCTGGTGGAGGAGAGTTGGCGGAGTAATAGTGGGATTCTGAGATTGTTCAATCAGTCGACGGCATCGGGAGTCACTTGTTTCAGCCCAGGTATCATAGGAACCGATGAAGGGGACATTCTTCTACGATGTGTTCTCTTGTTTGAATATGTCCACATTCACAAAGTTCGGAAAATTTCATTTAAAATATGAAATAACTTGCCCGTACACGAGTTCTTGGTATGAATTGACATACGATAGTTGATTAATATTATTTTGAATTTTTGATCAAAAGTGAACTCAGTAAATTGACCCAAATGATTTAAAATTTCTTAAAAGCAGTTTAATTCATCCGATATTTTTAAATCCATGAGAAACTCGTTATCTTGACAAGAGATCAGAGCTTTTCGGTAATATTTTTTGTTTTTCTTCTTTATTTCTTGAGTGGAAGAAGTAATAGCATCCGAGGGCCGAGCAAAGGGCCAAAGGCGAAGAAAAACTGAAAATAGGTTTTATTTAAGAATGACGAGGGATAAGAGCATTTCCTTTTTGTCAAGAAGGCTGATTAATGTGTTTGATAGAAATAATAAAATACGTGTCTTAATAAAAAGACAAATCGTTTCAAAATAAACAAGTTAAAATTTTTTACTTTTTACTGTAGCATTTATATATAGGTACGAGTATATTTTTGAATTGTGTTGGCTCGTCTCTTTGTTGACTGTAGCAGGAAAATTTTTACATTAATGTATAATTATTATTAAAATTACTATTAAATTGATAAACCGTTTAGTGAGACGAGCATGAATACACATTACAAAGCGATGATTATATTTTAATTATTAATTGTTTTGTGTTTAATTCGTAAAACTCCATTTAATTTTTTTTTTAAATTAATGTTAATCAAATTTAATAATGTTATTATTAAGTTCTGCAAGTATTTTTAGTTTTTATTATTGTGACAGCTGTTTCGGCATTCAAGGCCATTTCCGAGTTTGATAATGGCCTTGAACTCAGAAACAGCTGTCACAATAATAAAATCTATAAATATTTGCAGAACTTAATAATTACATTATTAAATTTGATTTATTAAATTTAAAATAAATATAATATATTTTTGGATTACAATTTTTGTCTTCAAGCTTTATCAACCATTTGTAAATTAGTTTATCCAAAATTTTATGTTTAAAACAATAATATATGGAATCTTCTTGTATTTTTTGTCAAATTGATATTTCAAAGTATCATCTATCTCGTAAGTAGAAAAATGAAAATTTCGCTGTGTTGACGAGGAATTCACAGACAAAAACTATGTAAATTTCATGACGACAGAGTTCTATATAAAGCAACATAAGTTACAGTTTTATATGTATTATCATAATGTAATTATTATAAAATACAAATGATGGAATGCTTATTATTAACGCTAATAAATTTGATAGTGGTTAGGTTAAAACCGATTCTGTCAACTGGTTGAAAAATGCGTCGGGTGGGAACTCAGGCATCGTGGATTCAATTGCTCCGCTGACTAAGTCTTCCTTCACTGCATACGACACATCGTCCACTTCTAATGATGGCACCTAGTAGATGATTTTCAAATTTTTTCAGGTTATTCGTAACCCGTGATTGTTTGCATTAAAAAAAATTGGCATTATAAAAGAACACGATATCGAATGAGTATTGTATTTTGATGTTTCGATGTTAGATGGCCTAAAAAAACTTTAAATAGAAAACATGGATAAAGGGAATTTAGGGGAGAAAAGGAAATAACTGATAGACGGAAATGAAATTCGTTTACCGAAATATCTTGAAATTTTCGAAGAAATACAAAAAAGCGATCGGAAAACTGTTGAAAGGCCGACATGGTTTTGGGAGAAAACAAAAATTACATTTACGAGAAAGAGTGATGTTTATCACGATATTGGCATTTTTAAATTAAAAGATAAACGAACCGAAGAAATGAGAAAAAATACGTTTCCATGAGAGAGAAGTAAGCTCATTGACTCTGGACTCGGAGGCTTATTTTTTAATCTTAGCAAAAAGGCATTTTTCGACATACAATTTTTAATTATAACGTCGAATTACCGAACATATGTCCATGATTAATTTAAACATGCCTGTGAGGAAAACCCATCATACTAAATTATTAAATTATTCCATAGGAATATAAAAAATAAATGCACCAGCAAATTCGTCAAACCCTGCTAATATTGACATTTTTTTGATTTCCATACCCTCATGTAAAAAAAACGTTAAGTCAAAGACATAGCTTGTCCAATGCGAACACACATCCCTTCACTACCAATCGCCACTTCTTACGTCCTCACACACACACACTTACACACTACACATGTCATCCGGCAACACTTAATGTGCCCATCACAAACAAGAGAACACAATGAAATGAAAAAAAACTTTCTATTGTATTTACTTACCGTAAATTGTTTTACACTCTTGTAAGCAATGTTTGCTTCTTTAAAAAAATAGGCTTTTTTATTATCGTTATTATAACTCTGGAAATAATTCAATTGGTTCCTAACCTATTTTCTTACGCCAACCATGTGCTGCAGTTACACGAACATGCATTCTCCACAACAATATCTTTAGAGAATGTAGACTTTTCGTCAACGGTTCTCAAGTGTTGATTAAACAAGAGCACCTAGTGCAGTGATAGGGATTCTGGGTACTGGGGGTTACTTACTGGCCAGTTGTCCATTCCTCGCTGGAGGCGGCGGTGGCTGGGAGGGCGGCGGGGCGGGCGGGGCCCCCCTCGGGGGCGGCGCTCCCCCCTCCTCGCGGGTTCTGCGATCCGGGGGGCTGGCAACTGCAACAACAATTATATTTATAGAATATTTTATTAGTGAAAAAACATAGAAAAAAGAACACAAGAAATTCGATCTGGGAGTGTTTCGTGCTCCAAAAGTGTAATCATTCTTTTCTTAAATTTAAAATAAAGAAATTAGTTCACCTAAATTTTATTTCGATCACAAAGGAATGGCGATATACGATGCAGGTGGTGTAAAAGGGACGAAGGACGTAAAAACAAGGGCACTAAGTCAGTGGCTAGAGTGGATTTCTTTCAAAACGACGTGGAAGCACATCTATCTTTTATTATCTATTCAGTAAAATGGATTTAGTGTGTGAGCCAATGGTTGCCAAGCCCTGATATAAATCAATGATTCGTCTTAATAATTACCGTAAATAAAATTACTTGATTCTAGCTTATAGGAATAAAGGGGCTTAATTTTTTACAAAAGCTGTTTAAAATTAAATGTTCAAATTTTTGCAGAAAATTTAATATCCTTTTCACTCAAGTTTATCAGGTTTTGTGCCTTTAATTTTAGTTATAGAATATGATTTAAGATCAGAAAGAAGTTAGGTGCAAAGAAATTTGATAGTAATTTAACCACAAAAAACAAGCAAATTCTAGGTAAAATTTGGAATAATACCTAACTAAATATTTATCACAAAAATGGTTAAGACGTGAAATTCCCACTGAATGTTGACAGATAAAATGAAATCTTGATCTTGCAGAACAGTTTTCGTAGTCCTGAAAACATGTACCATTGATGATGTTACATGTGCTAATAACATTGGTCACATAACAGTAAAATTGTTAGTAACATGATGTGTAAACGGACTGATTTATAATACGTACATGTAAAACATCACATGTAAAATGATAAACATAGCTTTACATGATAACTTAAAATTTCCAAGGACATTGCAGTCATTATACTGACATCATTGAAAAGTGATTGATTAAAAATTATTCAAACAATATCAATAGCGTTAAAAGGGTATTATTAGGTTTTGAAATGATAATGTGTTTGGTTCCTACCTTAATTGCCATTTATCCAGTCCTTACCTTCCCAAACCAAACACAACGTTTTGAAATATGGAACATTCAGTGATCAGTGATCTGACAGTAATTGTTTGACGTCCTCTTTTGTTTGGAGAAGAGTACTTTCGAGGAGCATGTTCGGTCCCTTCATTATTCGGTAAGTGTTTGGTTATCCCAGCTCCATTAAAACTATCCCCCTATTACAATCAATTAAAGCCATCATTATTATTGTCGTTATTTACAGTCCACAAACAGTTTTTACATGCGAAACCACATAATTTCGGGTGGGTATTATCGTACGTAACATTGTTTAACAGGTATGAAACTGAAGAAGATATAGAAAATAAGGGATTAGCTTCATTATTTTTTGAAAAAACTTACAACTCTATGAGAGAGGTTAAACAAATAATAATTTAACATCTGAAGAGTGGAAGAGAACCGGTTAGAGGATTTTCTCATGGTTGAGAAAGCCCAGATGAGGTACCGGACACAAAGAATTTTTCAACAAAGGCCAAAATCGCACAAGTGCCACGACCAATCAAAATGATATTATAATAATAAAAATGAAACCGTAGTTATTAAATTTTATTCCTTGTCCGTGTGAATTTTTTTTATATCGTTTCAAAGTAGTGCCGTCATAAAGGTAAGGAGCAAAACTTGGATTAAGTGTTCAATCTTTATTTTCAGTCAGAGTAAATGATCTTTTAGCATTAGTGAATGCTAATCTTAACTAACTAACTAACTAACCATCACGCCGTTTCCCCGCAGGGGTAGGCAGAGAGGACGGACCGCCAAACAACTCGATCTTGGCATACACTTCTTGCTTCATTCACATTCATACAACGCCTCATACATTCTCTTCTGTTATTCCGACTTCTGACATGGCCCGACTCGAGTATTTGATTCACTTTATCGTGCCATGTCTTCCTCGGGCGTCCCCGGCTTCTTCTTCCATTCACATTCGCGTCATATATTCTCCTTACACTCCTTTCTTCGTTCATTCGCTCTACATGCCCAAACCATCTAAGCGTCCCTTTCTTAATCTTGCTCACTATCAGCCTTGCATTCTTTACGAATCTCAACATTTTTCACTCGATCATACATGGTTTTACCACACATTCATCTCAGAGATCTCATTTCTACAGCATGATAATCTTAATTGACCAAAAACCAACTTATTAATTAATAATTGTCATATTAGATTCGTCACTGCATAATTATAAGTAATTCTAAAACCTTATTGTAAAATATTTTTATTGCTAATTTCTACGTGAATTCATCCGCTGTTTCAAAATACGGTTTTTTTTGTTTGTTTGAAAAGCGAAGAAGCGATACGATATAAAAAAAATTGAGGTCCATGAATATTTCAAACCTCCATAACGCATGTTGGAAGTAACCTTGTTTTGATGTGAAAATTTGGACAGAGAGCATTTGGCAAACTTTCTGATGTCGGAATTCCGTTAAAATGTATTTGTTGCTTCAGCGGTAGACAAACAAATTAGTTTTCTGTTTTACCAAGATAAAGAGCACAATGCTTTTTTAAACAAAGAAATTGTATGCTATTAAAATCTTATTATGAATCGGCACACTGCTATTTTATTAAACAAATGTATGAAATTAATAATTTACCAGCCTGGGGAGATGGATACAATGTACTATGTGAAATGTGATGTTAATAAAGCAGTTATTTAATTAAATATTCATTTAATCCTTGACAAAAGCTATAGCCTTTTGAGAATATTATAATGGTGAAGATAAATGTTTGAGAAAATGGTGACTTAATTAAACCGTTTTAATATTCAGTATTGCCCTTTTTCGGCTGTGTTTGTTCTCAAATTATATTCGTAATATAATAGGAAAGCATTAGAATCATAGCGCTACATTCCGGGGTGGGTCTAAACCTCCTCCATAATTGCTCTCCGTTGACTGCGATTCCTCGCCATTCGCCTCTGGTCCTCAGTTCGACCTGTATTATTGTAATCCTCTTCCACGCCTTATATCCACATCTTTCCCAATCTGCCTCTGGGTCGCTTCTATTGGGGCATGATTTTTGGCGTCCAATCATCTAAAATTAATTTTACATGTTTTAATTTTACATCCCATTGAAGTCTTAGGGTTTACAGAATCTTATCAAGTCTCACTATCAACCAAATTTTTGAGATCGTGCTTCATTTTGTTTCTGTGGTCCATTTGCTAGTGCAGGTAGGTTCAAAGAATTTTACGTTGAAAAACTGTTAAATCAGTTTTGGGTTAGGAATAATATCAGAAAACGATACGAAATAGCTGCCTGTCTTATTTTTATTATGCAGGCTATATCACCACTTACCCGACACACATTAACTAGTCATTCCTGAGCTTATTAGAAAAAAAGTTCATGAAACTTTGGTCGTCGATGAAACTTTTTTGGTATTAAATATTATTAAAAAAAAAACTTTTACATATCGTCACTTGTCACTCGGCCGAGTACAATGCCGACTTTACTATAGTCGGCCTTGGTCGAGTAATCGCCCAACCCCCTACCCCAATCCATACCTACTATTTTCTTAAGTTTTCAGTTGAAAAAAGTCTCCGGAGGCAAAGAGGCCATCTACATTTTTTATTTCAAATAAGCTTAGAAATCCCTGATCAAAGGTTTTCGAGTACGTTTTGATACACCCTGTATATTATGAATGGGAAGAAGATGGATTTTAGACATGTCTAAGAAATAGAAGTAAATTGCTTATAATAATAATAATAATAATAGTGGTAATAATAGTTCTTTATTCCAGAAGGTATGCAGGGGTAGCGCAATGCAATACGTTCATAAGTGATAATAATACAAACAAAAAATAACAATAGGTACGTAAAATAAGAGGAAGAAAAAATGAAAAGAAAAACATAGAAAAAGATTACTCAGTAAAATATGCTAAATAAGTTCATTCACTAAGAGAGAAAAGAAAAATTAACAAGTTCATGGTGGATATTTGATGGTTTCCTGTCTCCAAAGGACTATCAAGGGAGACTCCATCCATGTAGCCATAGGAGTATTGATGGTATTTTTGGATTGGCGTACTCTGTACCAAAGGCTTCCCATGCGGCGGCGGAGAAGTACCCTGAAATAGTGCACTCGTCCTTCCAGGAATATTTCTGTAGCGCTGCAATATCTTGGTGGACGGAATAGTTAGCGATATACATTATTGTAGGTGGCTTTTATATTTTGCCATTGGGATTCAGTATAATTCACCAACAGTTATACAGAGACGTATACAGAGATGTGCAAAATATGTTGAATAGCAGTCTTTTGACGTTTGCGCTGCAAAGGTAAAAACGCCTTGACAGCATACCTGCTTTAACGAAATCGCTCTTATTTGTCTCTTCATATCCTCAATGTGATAATATGGTCCAAGTAGTTGACGCTACGAACGACATCAATTTTCCTTCCATCTATTAAATTAGTTTCTGTTGGTAGGACCCATGTTTCCTGGAGCAGTGTTGTGTCGTTAGTTTCACGTAAATCTTTTATAATATGACTGGTCCTTCGAATCGATCTACAGTTCTGAGATAAGATCCGTATATAATTTTTTTTTTTTATATAGATCCTTTTCTAGAAATCTTATCTTTATTGGCGTAATAAAATCGTCTGATCAAAGCATTCTTCGGCCAAATATTGGAGTCCATAAGATTTTCGTACTTTTCTTCGTCAACAGTCACTTTAAAACATTTGTATTCTTTAGATTTAGTTTCGAGTTCATCACATTCAATATTAGTGTCGATATGTTTTTTTTTAAATATTTTTTTAAATATATTTTATGATATCTCAGCTGTTGTTTCATTCGAGAGTCTTGACACAAAAATAAGTTTTTTTTTCCATTGGACTGCTTTTAAATCGGATTGTTCAGAGCATCATTTTATGAAATTCGTTTTATTTTTATATTTTCGAGTGTTTTCTCCCGATTTTCTACTTTTATTTTTATGAATATTTTTTTTCCATTCGTGTGTCATAAGCCAACATATGTCATTCCATTGACATATGTTGGCTTATTTCGTCCTCAAACCTTTCGTCATAATCATTATTTTCGGAAGCATTACCCTGAGCCGAGAGTAACGTCTTGGAGTTGTTCATAGATGGCTCTGTATCTGCAGTTAAATCTTTTTTAATTGGGTTTATAGATTTTCCGAGAGATGGCGTTTTACGGATGGCATTGTTATTGTTTTGAATAGCACTTACGTAATAGTAGTCATTTCACTAAAACTGACATATTTATTAGTTTTCAGGTGACTAACCTCTAATTTGAGATTGTTGAATTCTGTCTCTCAAAAATGAAGTTAAGTAGATGACAGGAGGTAATTTATTTATGTCAAGAACTGCAAACTTGGGAAGTTTGTCGCTTTCTCTAATAAGTTTATTGATGTCGGAAAGGTTCCGCTTCTATTTTCCTCTTCCAACTCTTCTTGTCGATTCAGATACCGAGGGAATAAATTTGATCAGAAGCGCTTTTCCCGTGTCAACATCATCCTCCGTAAAGGTACTTTCACAAGTAACAAGCTTACTTCATCCATCACATCAATCTTCTGCTGGATAAATGCAAGTACCTGGTTTACAATAGGGCACAGGGGTATTTCGGGTTAATTATAACCTACTATTTAAAATATTTTATTTACTACCTATCATATGGTCGCGGCCATATACAAAAAAAATATATATTTGTGTATAAAATATTTTTACTTTTGTATAATTTGCTTGTTTGGAGCAAAAATTTATGGAGGACCTATAAAAATCTTTATCGGTCGTTCCATGATCTCACGCCTGCACTTTAATCTGTAATATGCACATTTTCCAGAAAAAAATATTTCATATCATATCATACTATAATATCATATATTAAATATTTCATATCATATCATATCATGATATCATATATTAAATATTTCTATCATATCATACCATAATATCATATATTAAATATTTCATATCATATCATACCATAATATCATATATTATTTCATATCATATCATACCATAATATCATATATTAAATATTTTATATCATACCATAATATCATATATTAAATATTTCATATCATATCATACCATATCATATATTAAATATTTCATATCATATCATAACTTGACTGTCTTGTTAAGAATGAGTTTTCGTCGTAAAAGAAGTGACTTAAAATCCTAACAAACATTAATATAAACAAATTACCACTGAAGAGGTAAAACGTAGATTCCAAGACATTAAAAAAAACGAATCAATGTTGACCTTCTAACATAAATACCAGTATTAAAAAAAAAATATTACTAAATAGTTAAAAAAAATTTAACCCACCAAAACAGTCCGAATCCGAACGGTAAGTAGCGGTGACTGTGTGACGTCACACAAGCGTCATACGGTCCCACGGGATGAATTTAAAGAGAAGGAATTTTGTCGCGAAAACCCGCGTGATGTCGTTCCAATGCTATCAACGGCGTTTTGATGAAAGGTTTTTTTTCACTCTTATACGATTTATAAATTCTACTATATATAATCAAAATCGACGTTAGTTGATCTATATGGATATATAGTTTTAAGCCGTAATATTTTTCACCGGAGTTCCTTATTGTATTGTGGACGTGTGCGTGTGCCCGGAGTAAGCTTATATTTCTGAAGATGATGAAGCATTTTCAAATAAAGAAAATCTTTTTCCCACAGATTTTCATTTGTATTGGCCTGTAGGGGCATAGGAGTAGTATACTGAAAACCAGTTTTTTTTTTCCATTTTATAAAAAGACTAATATTCCCGGGTTACGAAAAATCAGACAATATTTGAAAAATTCCTACCACCATCATTATAAGCAGAAGACGCATTGAAATCTCAGTCACCGATCGAACAGTTTTATTTCAAATCGGTATGGAGCCGGTTAGCGACTGAGTTTAGAAATGCATCGGGTTTCCACCTAGGCATCGTCGGAGTTAATTCCCCCTGCTAGCCTACCTAGTCCTTCATTATTACACAAGTAAC
Source organism: Halesus radiatus (assembly GCA_022606495.2). Lineage (NCBI taxonomy): Eukaryota > Metazoa > Arthropoda > Insecta > Trichoptera > Limnephilidae > Halesus > Halesus radiatus. Next base: position 26,738 of record JAHDVE020010011.1, on the reverse strand, counting down.
ATTTTCAGGTTATAATGATGCTAGAGGAAAGTTCTTTGAAATATCATTTTTTACGGTAGCGATGTCCCCGTCTACACACATTAATTTGTGAATATGTAGCCGATAGGACAGTAATATTAAATAATAATATTATACGAATTTTACGTGTACATTTGAAATTTTTACTAAGCACAAAATAAACATTTCTCCGCCTTCCCCATACGTCTTAGCCAGAGTTTGATATTAAATATTCTGAGTTATCCAGATTGAATCCAAACATTTTTTTAATTTTCAAGAGCAACCACTTATACAACATCCCATCAAATGCAGCAAACACCTCGATAGAAAAATATTGACTTATATTGACCGACAAGCCAAATCAAAAATGCTTCCACCGCTGTAATAATTTACTACGTTGGAAAAAAGTATTAAAAACAGAAATACGGTGAAGTTGTACCCACAGTGAATAAAAATAATTTCTTCAATAAAGATATGATTACTTTGTAGCGTCATTATTCATAAAATTAATAAGAAATACTTTGTGTACACAACTGTTTAATATATAAATATCAACATACTTTCGAAGGGAAGCAACCCCCATCAGAATACACAGTACACGCTTCCGAAATATGTTGATATATATATATATATATATATATATATATATATTTATATATATACCAACATATTTCGGATATTTTATCTTCCAGAGTGGAAGATACTCTCAGTATCGCTCTGGTGAAAATAGTAACGCCTAGTAATTCATCCACCATTCAGAAATTGCTTGAAACGTTGCTTGAAATGGCTTTTAGCCGTGTTTCTGAATGGCCAGGCTTTCCCCCCCCTTCCTCTCCCCTTCTCCTTCCCGTCCACAATACCTTCAGCCTCATAACATTCCCCAATTGGGGATGCCATAGTCTCACTGGCTCCAGATGGTTGGGAGCAGTTGAGAATCTTGTGCGGTATTCATGTAAAAAAAATAAAAATATATATATATTTGTTATGGTTGAGATTTTCACGGGTGTAAGATGTAGAAAAAAAATCCCAGTTTACCGGCGTAATGTAGTCCTTAGAAGGACTTTTTAACTCCTTTTATAGACGTTTAGACAAATCACACTGTCCATCTTCAGGGGCCTTATGTCTTGCGTTTTGTTTTGAACTGATCGCTTGCGCGTGTCCGTTCAATCCAGTAGTCAAGACCCATAGATCTTGACTTCTGGATTGGGACGATATTTGTTAATCATTTAAGAGGGGCAACATATACAATCATTTATAAATAATCTTTTATTTGGTAGGCGGGGAGGGTATAGGTTACTTAGCAGGAGTACATGAGTTCATGGAGCGAGGTTTGTCCAGGTGATTGCGGCGGATGACTCTTTCCACCAACTACGTGGCGGGCCGGATAGGGAGAGGCCGGTATGAGGAAACTTTTTGACCCCTCCAACTGGAATTTCTCTCCCCATCACCTTGCACTATAGTGGGAGGGATGGATTCGTATGTCCGTCATATTTAGACACCCCTCATACCCTTTTCCTTCCCAGAACTTCCTCTCCTTCCTTTCTTTAAGAAAAACCCCCACACGGCATCCACAAAGAGTTAAGTAAATAAAGAATTTTCTTTAAGATTAAATTTATATAAATTAAAATAAATTATTATGTAATTATATAAATTTAATTGATATATTAATAATGATGATTTCTTGTACAAAACAGTGTTTAGCGATTGGAAAACGAACCGCGAGAGGTGGTCCTTGTAATTAATATGGAAATTCCGACCTTTAACAACAGAGCACATAAACAGTAATAAATAGAAGTGCATTTGTTATTTTGTTGGTTGCGTGCATTGCGCACTGTGTACATACTCAACAATTTGCATAACATCAGAGAGTGCAGTTACGGTTTGTGCACGCAACTGTAACTGTATGGCGCCAACCCGTTGTTTATGGCTGGCTGGAATTACTAGGCTCTAATTACAACCAACTTGCAAGACCTTCCTAACTGCTCAGATCACCCTTTGCCCACACAGGCTCGGGCACGAAATCTCAAGTGATAGAGCGGAACGCACTTGTGATTCAACCCTTATTGCTTTTTAGCTACTATGCGGCACTCCCCTAAAAGCAGATACACTGTTGGCTGGAATGACATTGGAAAAAAAGCGTTGAAAGCGGTATCTCATATTTCCAAAATGAGTGTTCAAAGCATTAATGTTGCATGGACGGTTTGACAAACAAATACAGAAATTTTGTAAAGTGTAATTTTTTTTTCATTCCTACGGCAACATCAATTTTGGAAGAAATTATAGTAAGTAACCACAAAATATCGTAGCCATGGAAACAGAAAGCTACTCACTTCGTCTTTGAAATATGTTCTCGCAGTTTTTCGCATTCAAATGTTTTCACTTACTCGCATTTAACAGTTGGTTTAAAAAAAAAAACCAAGCAAAGCAACATAATTAATAATTTATATTTGTTTATTTGATTTTTTTATTTAATTTTTATTTATTAATTTTTATTTTTTACTTAAATAAAATCCAATAGATGGTTATTTCGATACATAAATTTAAGAAATTCGTATAAATCGCCTTTCCACGTAATTATCTTCCTTGCAAAGCATTAAATAATAAATGTTAAATAAATAAAATTGTCTCAGAATATGACGCAGAATCGTCTCCTTTAGGAATGAACCATACATTTCAGAAGACCGTTTAGATAAAGTAAAAAAAATAGGCATCTGGACCATCGTGCTTTATTAAACTTACTTTGATTTTTTTATGAGCCATCTCAGTGTTGTGATTTAAAACATTTTAAACAATCGAAGTGACATAATTTTTTTAAATCAGAAAGCCTGCAATACATTTATTTTAATTTATCGTAATTTTTAAAAATCAAAACGATCGAAGATAGTTTTTCTTATAATTTGGTCATGTACATAAAACAACTTAAATACTCGTACAGTCTTTTCCTACTCATAAATTGGAAAGGGAGCTCGGGGACCTGGGAAATCTTTTGAAAATTCCTTAACACACAAAACACTTTGAAATTGAATATAATACATAAATAAAAACAGTGTACATATAAATACTGTGATTTTACATTATAGCACAACATTACATCTCCACTTTTTGCAAAAATGAGGAGGATGGGTGAATTTGTAGTTCGCTTTTCAAATTTGCAATTCCTTGGTCAGTGTTCAGAACAGATGAGGTCTGATAAAGTGATGACCGGCTGGCTTCTCACTATTCACTGCTCAAGCCAAGTGAGGTCTGGTACGCCTTTCACTAGATCTGTGTATAACCACCTAAAGCAGGAGGCTTCCGGAATACACGAACACAGTGACGGAAAGAAAAGCTGCCACTCTCAGGATCTCTACAATGCGCTCTCTTCTAAGGAAGCTCTGCTAAAAAACTAACTTAACTTTAAAAATTAACTGCGCACAGCTCACTGCTCATTGCTCACTGTTCATTGCTCACTGCTCACCGATCAAGCCAAGTGAGGTCTGGTTTGTCTTATCCCGGGTCTCCAAAATACCACGTACAGCAAGAGGCCTCCAGAATACACGAAGGCAGTGACGGAAAGAAAAGCTGCGACTCTCAGGATCTGTGTAAGGTGTTCTCTTCTCATTAAGTTGTGCGGTGGAGGGGTAACGCGGTCATCGGGGTCGAAATATATAGTTAGTTTTTTATCTCCTCTCAGTGTAGTTGCAGGAAAGGACTGATAAAACTTTATGTAATAGAAATGATACTTAGAGTTCTCCTCAGTACCACAATCTTCTGCCATGGATTGCGGATCTCTCCGAAATAGTAGTTTTACCTAAAAAAACATATTTCGTTTATTAAATTAGTTTTTTTTAGTTCTGTCTACTAAAATACTTACATAAAGATGCGTTACCTACAGACATGCTACCGTTTTAAAATATGAAATGGGCCTAGTGCTAGAAGTGCCTATATAAATATGTGAATCGTCCGGGAAAGGCGATTGTTTGTCGATTTCTTACCATAGAAAATGCTGAAACACCATTTTGACTTCTGCATTAGATAGGCCAGACTCTTATTATCTTGAGCAGCTGCATAGGCACACATAGCATTGAAATAACGTTAGGTTTAGAATACTTTCTGATACCTAACTCAAACGACCAATATTTTACATAGGTACTTCTAGCATTAACCCCCAGAATTAATAACAATGTATTGAAAAATATGAGGTCATTAGAAGTTATTCTTCCGAAATGGAATAGTTTTGCTATTTGGAATAATAAATGATTTGTGCCCACGGGCTTAGTTAGTAAATTTTTTTGATCTATTAATTTTTGATGTGACGTTTAACGAATATTAGTCATTAATAACAAAGCTCTTCCCGCTCATTGCCAGACTCAGGCCCAGACCCAGATAAGGACACAGCATATATAAACAATTTGATCGAATTAAAAAAAGGAACCTATGAATGTACGCAAAAGGAAGGAATGTATGTAAGTTTGTATGTTATGAATTCTGTTTAAAATATCAATTAATTATTATTTCATACTTCAGAGCTTGAAGCGCAAGCGTCTTAAAGTAGTTTAGGCCGTGTGCAGATGTTCAAAGACCTTTTAAAAAAGACCAGGAACACGAAGAAAAATATGACAATTTAAATAACTAGATAATTATATCCCGATTCCACCGTTCTATCTTATTATTATCTAAATAGTCGAGGAAATAAGCTATATATACCCACGAATATTTAGATTTTTTTTATAATTTTTTTTTTTATATGAATACCGCACAAGAGTCTCAAACTGCTCCCAACCGCCTGGAGCCAGTGAGACTATGGCATTCCCAATTGAGGAATGTTGTGAGGCTGAAGGTATTGAGGGGAAGGAGAAGGGGAAGAGGGAGGTGGGGAAATACCTGGCTATTCAGATCTGGTCACCAAACACGGCTAAAAGCCATTTCAAGCAACGTTTCAATTCTGAATGGTGGTCTTTCACCAGGGCGATTCTGAGAGTATCTTCCACTCTGGAACGTGCGCAAATATATTATATATTATTTTTAAATGAATTAATTGTGAAACAACACAAATTAATTAAATAAAAATTACTTGCGCACGCCGGGATTTGAACCCGCGACCTTCGGATTCATAGTCGAGAGCCTTACTCCTGGACCATGGAGATTAAACTGATCTTGTTATTTTTTTTTTAATGCACATGTTTTACTAATTTATGTTTAATTTAAAATATCCATTTGAAATTGTTTTAGCATTTCATGAACAATATTTTTTTAGCTTGACCCTGAAATTACATTCGAATGACCTCAGATTATTTAGCTTGACCCTGAAATTACATTCAAATGACCTCAGATTATTTAAAACGTTAATTTCTTAGTATTTCTTAATACGCTAACATCATCCCGCATTATTCTCACATGCACGCCTCGGTGATTTCCTTTCTACAACCTTCGGCCTACTTTCATCCTTCCCCTGCCAGTTCCATGCCTCAGTGCCAGTATTAGGATTGGGGTTGGTATCAGTACGATTGTGGACTTGTAGCCATACTTCTTTGGACAACTTTCGATTAGCAACTACAGCGTTCAGTCTACCATTAATTCAGTTAATTAATGTACTCGTAACAATATTGGTACGAGCTTGGTAAAATAACATTTGTTTTTTATAATAAAACTTAAAACCACAATGATTTTGGGTGCTTTAACTGGTTCTGTAGTCTAATACACCGGAATTTATTAAATCTTTATAAGACGGTCTCCGTAGTCGAATGGTTAGTGGTTCAATGGTTTGATAGATAGTTTATTTACATTAACATTCTATAACATTTTGATATTGTGTAAATCATATTTTTGTCAGCAAGTTTCACAAATAATGTTATATGAATGTAAATCTGACGGCCTCCATGGTCGAGGGGTAAGGCTCTCGACTACGAATCCGAAGGTCGCGGGTTCAAATCCCGGCGTTCGCAAGTAAATTTTATTTAATTAATTTGTGTTGTTTCACAATTAATTAATTTAAAAATAATATATAACATATTTGCGCACGTTCCAGAGTGGAAGATACTCTCAGTATCGCCCTGGTGAAAGACCACCATTCAGAATTGAAACGTTGCTTGAAATGGCTTTTAGCCGTGTTTGGTGACCAGATCTGAATAGCCAGGTATTTCCCCACCTCCCTCTTCCCCTTCCCTTCTCCTTCCCCTCCCCAATACCTTCAGCCTCACAACATTCCCAATTGGGAATGCCATAGTCTCACTGGCTCCAGACGGTTGGGAGCAGTTGGGACTCTTGTGCGGTATTCATGTAAAAAAAAAAAAATTATTGATAAAGTTGTTCCCTACTTGCTATGCTGGCTTGGGCCATATAATAGATCGTGTGGAGATCCTCTACTTTGCGGGTTCAAATTCCGGCGCGAGCATGAAATTTTATTGAATTAATTTGCGTTATTTCACAATGTGTAAAATACAATCAGCATCACTCTCAGTGAAAACCCATTATTCAGAATCGACAAGGTGATCAGATCGGAAAAGTCAGGTATTTTCCCATCCTTCTCTTCCACACCTCCTTCTCCCTGCTTCCTTCATCCTCACAGCATACCCAGATTGGGGATGCTATAGTCCAATTGACTCTAGACGGTCAGGAGCAGTTGGTACTCTTGTGCGACATTTATATAAAAATAAAATAGTTTGAAAAGAGGAAGCGTACCTGAGAAATTCCTTTAGGTATTGTGAAATATCTGTCGTAGCTATAGTTGTAACCTGCTAGTGACCCAATTTCAACACCCAACTCATTCTGAATAAGAATATCGTGTGTTATCGCACAAAAAGAATATGTGTCATTATATTCGCTGTACTTGGAAGTGAAAACTTCTATCCAAACCTTCAATTTAAAAAAGGTGAAAGACGTGTTCACGGGAAAACTAAAACAAGACGAGTCGGGAAGAATCCAGTAACAAGAAAATCCTTTAGTATCATTTACGATAATCAAGTCATTCGACTTATCATCAGTGCATTTATAAATTGTTTTATTAGCTTTAGCTACGTTTTTTCCTCTATCGGTGATTTGGTGGTCCATAAGAGATTTGGAATTTTCTTTGCACGGTTCAATTTCGTAAATCAATTTATTATAATACTTCATGCCGGACAGAACGGGAAAAAACACCACACTTAAAACGACGATCATAGTGCGCAACATCGGCAAATCATCCATGTTTTAGAATTCAAGTACCGCGATGATGGTTAATATGCGACAGCGGATTAGAACTGTTAACTTTGTTTGCTTCTTCTGTTCACTTGTTCCAACAAATGAGTGCGATTTTGAAATATGATTTTAGAACGTTGCCTTAATCCGACTACGGGTAGCCCCTACGTGATTTAAAAATAGTTAAATAAAGGTGTGCATGTAAATAAATGATTTATTTATAACCTCTTGAAACCACATACCAGACCGAAGATTTTTTTGTTTATATAAGATTTGTGATTATTTAAAAGGTTAAAATATACTTTTATTACCCTACAATCAAAGTCTATATTTGCGTGTCTACAACTTTGAAACAATTAATAACGATAAATAAAATATCCGAAATTAAAATCAAAATACATATCACAGCGTTGATCAATAATCAAGGTTTTCACTTCATTAAAAACACCAAAAAACCAAACCAACATAACTTTTTTTTTAAAATGTGAATACCGTACAAGAGTCTCAACTGCTCCCAATCGTTTAAAACCAGTTAGATTATGGCATCCCTAATTGGGGAATGTTGTGAAGCTGGAGGCCGTAGGGAGGGGAAGGAGAAGGGGAAAAGAAAGGTGTGAAAATACCCGGTTATTCAAATCTGATCACCAAACACGGCTAAAAGCCATTTCAAGCAAAGTTTAATTCTGAATGGTGGTCTTTCACCGGGGCGATACCGGGAGTATCTTCCACTCTGGAACGTGCGCAAATATACCATATATTATTTTTAATGCCGGGATTTTTAACTCGCGACCTTCGATTCGTAGTCGAGAGCCCTCGACCATGGAGACCAGACAACATTACTCAATACATAAAATAATGTACTTACTTTTCAAGTAATATCATTTTTTTATCAAACATACTCGATAGTATCTATTACGACATTATATATCATATCATATCATATCTTCTTCTTCTTCTTCTATCTAATACAGGTATGTTAAAACGAATCCAACCAATACACACTAATACTTGTACCATATTTTACAATTACACGTGTACACTTCAGAACAGGTTCTCCTAGTAAGGAGTATACGAAATACATCAATTTCAATTCGTAGTATCACCTACTCAAACCTACCTTACACTTCATATTATACAAAACATGATTAAAAGGACATAAACCATTTTATTATCCAAGATTAAAAATATATGAATTGTACAAAAGTAAATATCAATATACCATGATTTTGAAATGATAGGATTGCAACTAAAAAAATAAAATTGCAGGGAGTTAGCCCTCACCTATTTGTACACCTAATTATAGATGATGATAATAAGAATACTGTATTTATTCCGGAATGTGGGGAGGTTAGTGCAATCCCAGTTATATTATAAAAAACTTTTTTTTTTTCTTTTTTTTTTTTATAAGAAAGACAAATATTCCCTGTTTACGAATAACCTGACAATATTTGAAAATCTCCTACTACCATCACAGTAAGCGGAAGATGTTGCTTGTGTCGTAAATGGAGGACTTAGCCAGCCAAGGAATTGAACTCACGACGCCTGGGTGAGACTCAAACGCGATGCCAACTCAGCCACTGACCAGTCATAGTAAAAACACGAGATAAAGGTAAATAAATGCAATAAAATCACGAGATAAAGGTACCAGATACTTTAATAGTAAACAACTGGTGACCCTGTACAAATCGCAAGTCCACCCCACTGTAGAATTTGGCAGCCACCTCTGGTCGGGAGTCCCAAAATATCTGAAAAAAACCCTTAACTCCGTGCAGAAAAGGGCGGTCCGTTTGATAGATTCGCCTATCTTAACAAACGGGTTGCAATCTTTGGAGCCCAGACGTCAGGTGGGAATGCTGTCCTTGTTCTACCGGTATTTTAATGGAAGATGCTCCGAGGAACTAGCGTCATTGATCCCTTCGGCACCGGTGCATAGTCGGGAAACACGCCAAACGCGCGCTCAACATTTGCACACAGTTGACATTTGTCACATGAGAACGGGTCGCTTCTACGACTCGTTCTTGTGTTCAACAGCTCGGCTGTGGAATCTGCCGGCCTCTGTGTTTCCTCCATCCTATAAAATGGGTCTCTTCAAGACCCAAGTTCACTCCTTCCTATCCTCTAAAAGACCCTCCACACAGCATCCCCAAAGATAATATAGGCCTTGAGGGAAATTATTTCCCTCAGGGTCTCCTGTGTGGAGTTACTGTAAAAAAAGGTAAATAAATTAACATAATAAGATTAAAAAAAAATACAAACTATATATATAACGATTGAGCACGTCCATGTCATCTATTTTAATCTGTCGCATTGAAGATTGATGGATCCAAAATATTTTTCTAATGTGCTTCAATGCTAGAAACTGTAGAACCGTAACTTAACTTTTCACAGACAAATATTGAAAAAGAGATTATTCCAAGAATGTGAATGGTCATACTAACTCAACATTCCCTTGAATGACAAAAAAGTGTTTAATTTTATTTTACACATCTAATAACAACAATTAACAAAAAAACTGGGTAACTCACCGTGGGTTCCTTGACAATTTAACACACGTATGAATCGGCACATTTTCAAAATTGATATAAATATTTGACAAGTCAAAAACATTTTTCACCAATAAAATGAAGACATAATTTGTCTCGACGCCACATATTGTGGGATTTAGCCCCTTACAAGCCTTCCTCATACTAATAAAGTTGGTTGTTTACAGGTGAAATATAATAAAAAACCGTAATTATTGAATGAAACACTAGTATATATTGATTAACTTGGCGGGTTTGCGGTAAGCCGACGTAGCTCAATGGTAGAGCATCTGACCGGATATTAGAAGGTTGCAGGTTCGAGTCCTGTCGGCGACATTTATCTTTTCTTGGAAGGTTTTTTCAATTTTGATGAGTGTTTCAGGCTAATAATTATTGTTTACAAAATAATTGTTACACTTTGCACTATGCACAAAAATCTTGTCTTAAAAAACTTTAGTTAATCAATTAATAAATATTTGACAAGTCAAAAACATTTTTCACCAATAAAATGAAGACATAATTTGTCTCGACGCCACCTAGTGAGGGATTTAGCCTTTACAAGCCTTCCTCATACCAATAAAGTTGGTTGTTTACAGGTGAAATATAATAAAAACCGTAATTATTGAATGAAACACTAGTATATATTGATTAACTTGGCGGGTTTGCGATAAGCCGACGTAGCTCAACGGTAGAGCATCTGACCGGCAATCAGAAGGGTGCAGGTTCGAGTCCTGTCGGCGACATTTATCTTTTCTCGGAAGGTTTTTTCAATTTGGATGAGTGTTTCAGGCTAATAATTATTGTTTATGAAAATAATTGTTACCCTTTGCACTATGCACAAAAATCTTGTCTTAAAAAACTTTAGTTTATCAATTAATAAATATTTGACAAGTCAAAAACATTTTTCACCAATAAAATGAAGACATAATTTGTCTCGACGCCACCTATTGAGGGATTTAGCCCCTTACAAGCCTTCCTCATACTAATAAAGTTGGTTGTTTACAGGTGAAATACAATAAAAAATCGTAATTATTGAATGAAACACTAGTATATATTGATTAACTTGGCGGGTTTGCGATAAGCCGACGTAGCTCAATGGTAGAGCATCTGACCGGATATTAGAAGGTTGCAGGTTCGAGTTCTGTCGGTGACATTTATCTTTTCTTGGAAGGTTTTTTAATTTGGATGAGTGTTTCAGGCTCATAATTATTGTTTATAAAAATAATTGTTACCCTTTGCGCTATGCACAAAAATCTTGTCTTAAAAAACTTTAGTTTATCAATTAATAAAAAAAATCAATTAGAAAGAGAAAAAAAAAGAAATTTCACCTTTAATTGACAGTTTCAAAATTAGACATATTTTCTTATCTTCTTTTTTGTAACATGGGAGAAAAAAAAATCTATAAATATATGAAACTTTTCTGAGGAAACTACTTACCATATGTACATGCAAGCTTTATAAATACATACATTCAAATCTCGATGATTCGCAAGGAGCCATACATCAAACTACTACTACTCTTCATAGAACTGAGGTGATTTGGTTGCGTATTAAGAATGCCAGAAGGTCAAATTTTTCGGAAAATTCTCGGAGTGCTCCTTCAGAGGGAAGACCTCCAGTAGGCCGCTCTAGATACATGTGGGAGAAAAAACTCTAGAGGGTATGCGAGGAGAGGCTGGACATAATATGGAAGGATGCAGTTGACGTAGCGCAGAACAGGGGGAGCCTCGTCGATGCGGTGGGTTCCCGACCGAGTAAGATAAGGGGAAGAAGATGTATATATGTACACAATTATCTAGTAAGACTTTACAATTTACAAACATTGCATTTTGTAAAAAACAAGTCCGTAATTACGAAATTACACTCAACTGGCGCACGGTGATCAAAACGTTCCGGTTTCTAGCAAAGTATTAATTGATATTTCAAATTCAATAAAAGTCATTAAACGATCGTAAATTTAATATGTTGAAATAATCGGTTAGTAAGTCAGTGGACAAATGCGCCGGGTTCCCATTCAGGCGTCGTGGATTCATATACTTTGCCAGCTAAGTCCTCTTTCAAAAAATATTTCTGATTTCGAACATGTTTTTTTGTGTAACCCTTCCTTAATAAATATTTAAAACTGTCCAATTTGTACCCGGCCTTGCTCGGGATTTTTTTTTTAATAATGTTATGAAGTTGTAATTTCTTGCTTGTCGTTTGTTTGATTTGATCATTGATTTGACAGCAAAAGTAACTATCTCTAAACAAAAAAAAGAAACACTCATTTAAAAAATTTATTTCATTCCAAACATTTATTTTTTCAAAATATATTTAAATAATAAAGTTCTTAAGTGGGTACCTACTTGTGTCTTCAACTTTGAAAATATTCTACCTAAATAAACCTTCTTTTTTGGCGGGTTCAATGTTTTTCATAATAATTTTAAAAAGTTATAGCAAAGTTTGACATATTGGATTTCATTCAAACTACTCTCTAAACCTTCACGGCAATAATAAGAACAAACTTTGCTATTTTAAGCGAAGTAATTTTAGACAGACTGACAGACAAACATTCATTTTTATATATAAAATAAAGAAGACAGACCGTTAGAGTTATTAGAAATATATTTCCAATATCCCGAAGCCAATGGGACTAAGACATCCTCAATTGGGGTACGTTGCAAGGCTGAAAGGAGTGGCATATAAATTATACCATACATTATACTAACTCTACCTTTAAAGGAAGTATATCTATCACAGTTTGAGACTATTTTTGAATACAATAGTTGTTTGGTTGTATACACTATACTGTACATGTACATGGAGCAGCGTGCATAAGCATTGAATATCGACACCAGTCACCACCAAACACATATTTATATAATCACCTTTGAGCCACCCTCGCGTCCCCATACAAGAAAAAAGATTAATTTCCGGATACTATTAACCAGTGCAGATTCTCGGAGCCGGTTTCAAAGCCACGTAGAAACTGACATTCTGTATGTTTAAAAAAAATATTGAGTAATAAAATATACGGTTTATTGTCCAGATATTGTCCATAAGACTCGGAATAATGCGCCGCATGCGAAACTTTGTAGTTTCTGCACTTCTTATCCACAGTCGAACCAATAAATACTGTCAATTTATATAATGGGGTACCAATTAGAGTACGTTGCGAGGCACTCCCTTCAGAGCGGTGTATGAATTGTATCGTGCATGAATATAGGGGAGAATGGTGAAATTTCTGTTTTTCTTGTCCACAGTAGAGTCTGTTTGGTTTATCACTCGAAACATACCACAATAGGGGCATGTTGCGAGGCTGTAGATACTGAAATATGAATAATATTATCTATGAGGAGACAGACGAATGCTGTCGATTTTTGTAATTCTAAAACAAGTTTTGTAAAATGGGAAATCTTTAATTGAAAAGCGAAAAAAAATGAATCATCCCAAAATATTAAAGAACGTTTTAAAACCACGTAATTTAAATAATTTTTGTATTTTGTACAACATAAAGGAATTTTTATCATTGCAACCAGTAATTCGGTTGAACTGACGCATGTTGTTACTGAATTAAACAATAACTCGCCTACTAAAATGAACGAAACATAAATTTTTCACAACATGATGTAGAATAATCTCCTTTCGGAAAGTCAATAATTTCTGAACACCGTTTGGTTAAAGTAAACCGTATGCACTTCAACCATTCGTTTTTTTTCAACTTACCTTGATTTTTCTATGAGCCATTTTTGTGTTGACATTTAAAATCTTCTAAACGATCATTCGCCTCCATTTTTTTGTATTTTTTTTTAAATGCCAGATTGTGCAGATAAGCGATGATGTGCATCCCTTACTTTTGCAGGCAATTGGAATTAAATTATGTGGAGAGTAATTTGTTTAATAAAATAATGATTTTTTTTTAATATGCAGGTGTTTTGTTTTAAGTGTAATTATTTTTTATTTATATATTTTTGTTCTTCTAATTTATCTTTTTTCAGAAAGGTATATTATAGAGATTATGATTTTTTATATTTTGCAACTTTCAGACTAAGCACATATCCGTATTGTGGCAGTCGGTTTTGTTAAGTTAATAGTGCCAAAAAATTGCATAACCAAAAAGCAAATAACATCCCAAGCGTTTACTCTCTTGGGTGGTACCTGTGTAAGCTGAATCTCTTCCAATTATTTCACGAACCTTCAAATTCTTTCCAATAATTCTATTGGCGTCTAATAAAAAAAAAATACCAAGCAAAAACATGACGTGAGGATTTGCTCGCATCTTAAAACTTGACGTACATGCACATTACTAAATAATTAACCATTATCCGTAGGAGCAGTGGCGTGCACAGAGTTTGTAATTAGGATAGACAGTAGGAAAAACACCGCATTAATTGATATATTTTTTTTTTTTTATATGAATACCGCACAAGAGTCCCAAACTGCTCCCAACCGTCTGGAGCCAGCGAGTCTATGGCATTCCCAATTGGGGAATGTTGTGAGGCTGAAGGTATTGGGGAGGGGAAGGAGAAGGGGGAGAGGATGGTGGGGAAAAGGGTAAATACCTGGCTATTCAGATCTGGTCACCAAACACGGCTAAAAGCCATTTCAAGCAACTTTTTAATTCTGAATGGTGGTCTTTCACCAGGGCGATACTGAAAGTATCTTCCACTCTGATATTAAACATAATTACCCTAAACAACACCCTTCGTGTAAGTTTTTGCTAAGAATAGCTAAGCTGCTGACTGTGACCGATGTTGGTTTGGATTGCCTAAACCATATAAAGTATCCAAATAACCGCTGTATGTCTGCATATTAAAAACAAATTACTGGATATATCAATTTTAATGAAAATATTTTTAAAGAAAGCAAACATGATGTTAGTTCTTTAGTAAAGGTGTTATAATTAATAGATGTACCACCAGATGGCAATGATGTTATAATTTCTGGCATTGGCGAAAAAATACAAACGAGTCGTCCCTTAATACGCATTGCATTGCGCACACGTGCATATACATTTGAATTTTTAGAATAGAGTCATCATTTAAATATGACATGTAAGTCATTTTGCATTCTTAGTTTCTGCCTTTGACACATTATAGTGGTGCATTCGGAGTGGCGTGCGCGGCCTTGCGTTTCGTGGTTAGCACTTCGCGCGTATTTTGGAAATGAAGATTGATTTCTTGCAATAATTGTGTGCATTTCGATAATTTTTTTTATGCCAGTAAGGCAGGGTTGGCAGTGTTAATGTGTCTGTATATACGGCACGCCTCTGCGCAGAGGTAAGAAAAGAGGAAAGATTGCCACGTAACTCTGTCTTGGCACACAATCCTTATTTTGCTTACATGTTCACATTCATACATAATGTCCACAGTGCTTCTGAAAAAAGAAAATAATGTATTCGCGCGCTACCCTTAAAACTAATTTACGTTGATCTTTATGCAGGGTCTTATGTATGAACTTCAAGCCTGTAATAGAGGTCCACACTTCTCGCTCGTTTGAACTGTTCTCGGGGGAACGATTCGAGAACCCGAAACCGATGCGTAGATCAAAGAAAAGAAACCCTAGGAATACTATGATAAAATACTGGGCACTGGTTGAGTGTAACGAACCTGTGGATAATTGGACTGAATAATGGAAATCCTAGATTTTGCAAGGAGATATGATGTCGAAACAGAATACGAGATACATTTTGTAAATTTAATGTAAATCAAATTTAATAATGTTATTATTAAGTTCTGCAAGTTCTGGAGTTCTACGAATTAAACACAAAAACAATTAATACGAGATACAGTCCGTCAAGAAAGTGCGGAAATTTATTAAAATGGGACTTTACATTTTTCATAACCATAGCAACACCGCGTAACACGGATTTTGTAACAAATTATACTAGATTCAAATGAGAGATTGTGCTTTAATCCCGAATCTGTGACAGTGGACATAAAAGAGGCATATCTCAATTTTAATATTAAAATAAAAATAATAAATATGTGGGTACATTTAAAAAACGAAACAAAAACAAAAAACTTTTCTATACAATTTTCTTTCATGAGTAAAAAATGTAAGTGACCACAAGTCCGAATATTAAATTTTCGTAGAATGTGGTGAAGAATCATCTCCTTTCGTTGTATCTCTAATTTCTAAATACCTTTTGATGTTGATGTTAAAATTATATTCTCCGGGACCAGGGGCGCTATATCCGTTATTTTTATAGAAAATTCCTTAAATTTTTCCTCAGAGTTAAAGCCTTCTTACTTAACTGCGGTCCGGTTCTATCGGATGACAGCTGTCAGCTGAATTCAACGAACGACATTCATCAAAAATGTCAATATTTCCGATGTTTTTAACAAAAGAAAATCTCAATATTGGAGATGTTTTAACAAGAGAAAAACTCAATATTAAGTATGTTACCAATTACGTTTACTTTAAACATGATTAACTGGTAAACATTATTAAACATTACATAGGTGTTGACATTTTTGACAATTCACGCGGAATTGAAGAGCGTTGGCAGAAATTCAAATTATTTTATGAACTAGAGATAAACAAGGTCCTAACTATCTAATGAGGTAGGTACCTTTTTATAAAACGTGATTCTTCGTTAAAAGGCTTATTTATGGTATTTAAAAATAAAATAAAAATGTATTAAAATGAATTATAATATAAAGTAATTGTTTTTAAAAGTTTTAGTTCAAAATCCTATGTCACTTGAAGATATTTCATCAATTTGTGTTTTCAAATAATCTCTCGACAATCTATTTAGGATCTTTTTACTACGTCCCACCGGAATTCTGCAGTTAATCATGAAGTTTTAAACCCTAAGGAAAAACGTAAGCAATCTTCCTTAAAACGAATGGGAATAGCGTCCCAGATCGCCTTTTTAAAATTATTTTCTTTTAAACCATCCTGGTCTTGCCACTTAAAATCATTTAAACGATCGCAGCGCCCTTTGGAATGCGGAAGCAGATGAGTTCAAACTTTGGGCTATCCCAGACGTACGCTTCAGTGCGCACGCCTAGAGTGGCGCTCCAGGACGCGCGCAGAAAAGTAAAGACCACTAAAGTCAGTAACGTTTTGCAAAGCAGTCCATTGTGGAACTTTTCTGCGCAGGGTCTGGAGCGGCGCTCACCACGCTCGCTCCGAAGCTTACGCGTAAAGGTCTATTCACATCTTCCAGCGAGTGTGGATGTAAACTGAACTGTAAACTGAGCGTTGGCGTTTGCCACACTATGCTTGGGGGTATAATTCTATTCCTATGTTTATTATTACCTTAAAACTTATTTACCTTGACCAATTCAATCAATTTATGGTTACCTATTTCCTCGATTTAAGCAATATCTGCGTCTAAAAACGCCCAGTGACGAATATGGCGGTATTAACGATATGAGTTAATACTAACTGCGCGGGCGCAGATGTCTAGAAGCCAGTCACTGGCCACCAACACAGTCAAAATATCTCAGCTGACAATCTCGGCCGGTGCTGGCCCGTGTGCGGATACGTTACGCTTACGTATGCTGTAATATGAATGCATTCATAGATAATGTATGCAAATAATGTTGTCGTGTCTGTACTGTACTGTTCTGCCCTGTACGGTGCTGGTAGATGTGAATAGACCTTAAAGCTCGCCATTGGCAGAGGGTTGAATTTATTATTGCAATGCAAGTGAGGCATCAAGTCTGTGTGACTAGAAAGTATACATTCGATTTATTCTTGAAGGTTGTGATATTTATTTATTTTATTTTATTTTAAATGTACATTTACATAAATAAGTTCGTTAACAATGTTTGTTACACACTTAGCAGCATTTTGAATATAACAATATTGACGTGGAAAATATCGACATCAGAAGTTAGCTCATTTAGAAATATGACCATTCTTCCGATGGGCATTACTAATGGAAGATTTGTTCAGTGATATGAAATAATAATAATTACAATAACAGTAAGACATGAAACCGCCAAAGGAAAGATGAAAGTATATTGAATGCTGTAGAAATGAGATTCCTGAGGCGTTTGAATGGTAAAACTATGCATGACCGTGTTAAAATGTTGAGTTGCGGAAAGAATTAATCAATAAGACATAGAAAGGTATGGATGGTTTAGGCATGTAGAACGGATGCACAGAGAAAGGAGTGTACGGAGAATATTTGACGCGGAAGAAGACATGGTAGATATACCCCATAAAGAAAGTCAATTTCGGCGGGCTATGTAAAGCGTCAGAAAGTGCCTTGCAACGACGTGATAGGTAGTAAATTGGTTATGAATAATAGTTACGCAAGTTAGTAAAAAAACATCAAGAAATCTTCTTTGTAATTATAAATCGATTAGATGTCTATAGTTGATTGATGGTGATGATTCCACTAGCACCAGCTATGTCACCTGATAATTAATTAATAAAATAAAGGTATTATACCTGTCCAATGAATAATGTCCATCGTCAAATTATTTGGATTGATTATGAATACGTTCGGAATTCATTAATATGATTAATTACCTACTGAACGCTAATTGTTCCTAACGCTACTGAGCAGCTGTTGATCCAAAATTTTACCTAAACACTGCTCAAATGCGCAACTAAGCTCTACCCAACGTAACTCGTGATCATGTTAGGGATCAAAATAACTGGATGATTGCTCAGCAGTTACGAAAAGTGTAAACGAGTGAAAAAAAGAGTACGAAATGTCATATAATATCACTTGTAGTATAAAATTTATGCGAAAACGTTGAAATTTTGGATATTTGGGGCCTAATGCTAGAAATACCAGTAAAGTTTTACAATTCGGATTCTTAATACGCATACATTTTTGAAACAACAGTTCTATTTAACCAAATTACAACTAGAAACAACTATTTACGTCGGCGGAGATTCAAAATAATGCTTTTAAATTCATTTAAGGCTCGGTAAAGTTTTAAGTTTTCGTATCGTATTTTTCGGTTAGTTTTTTGTTTTTCTCTTTAAACCCAAACTGAGAACTTAAAAACATATTTTAAGCATAATTAACATAGTTTTTTATATTTCAAATGGGTTATTAGGTTCTTAGTTTGAGTTTAAAAAGAAAAACTCCGAAAAACGAGTATAAATTGTAAAACTTGACTGCTTATGTCAAATTTGTGAATCGCTCGGAATGAAAATTGTTTATCGATTATATAGTATAAAACATGCTGAAACCATATTTTGACTTCTAAATTTGATAGGCCACAATTTTATTTCTAAAGCATTTCACATACATATTCATATCATTTAAATAAGGGACGTTTGAAAGTACTTTCTGGTGCTCAAATAAAATTCAAACAAAAACTGACCTGGCCTTCTAGCATTAACTCCGAGATCATAATTGATATAGCGGAATGATATCCATTTTGGTTTACTAGGAGAACCTGTGTTGAGAGCAGGTACAATTTACAGTTTACAGAGTTTGCAAAGTTTACAAAGTTCACAAAGCTCACAAAGTTTACAAAGTATACAAAGTTTACAAAGCTTACAAAGCTTACAAATTAAAAAAAGTTTAAAAAGTTTACATAGTTTACAAAGTTCATAAAGTTTACAAAGTTTACAAAGTTTACAAAGTTTACAAAGTTTTCATAGTTTACATAGTTTAGATAGTTTACATAGTTTACATAGTTTACATAGCTTACATAGTTTACATAGTTTACATAGTTTACATAGTTTACATAGTTTACATAGTTTACATAGTTTACATAGTTTACATAGTTTACATAGTTTACATAGTTTACATAGTTTACATAGTTTACATAGTTTACATAGTTTACATAGTTTACATAGTTTACATAGTTTACATAGTTTACATAGTTTACATAGTTTACATAGTTTACATAGTTTACATAGTTTACATAGTTTACATAGTTTACATAGTTTACATAGTTTACATAGTTAACAAAGTTTACATAGTTTACAAAGTTTGCAAAGTTTACAAAGTTTACAAAGCTAACAAAGCTTACAAAGCTTACAAAGTTTACAAAGTTTACAAAGTTTACATAGTTTACATAGTTTACAAAGTTTATGAAGTTTACGAAGCTCACATAGTTTACAAAGTTTACGAAGCTCACATAGTTTACAAAGTTTACATAGTTTACATAGTTTACATAGTTTACATAGTTTACATAGTTTACATAGTTTACATAGTTTACATAGTTTACATAGTTTACATAATTTACAAAGTTTACATAGTTCACAAAGTTTACATAGTTTACAAAGTTTACGAAGCTTACAAAGTTTACATAGTTTACAATGTTTACAAAGCTTACAAATCTTACAAAGCTTACAAATCTTACAAAGCTTACAAAGCTTACAAAGTTTACAAAGTTTACAGAGTTTACATAGTTTACATAGTTTACAAAGTTTACGAAGTTTACAAAGCTCACAAAGTTTACAAAGTTTACATAGTTTACATAGTTTACATAGTTTTCATAGTTTACATAGTTTACAAAGTTTACTAAGTGTACAAAGTTTATAAGGTCTACAATGTTTACAATTTACAGTATAATGTTATGGTGAAAAGTTTGAACAGTATTAAAAAAATATATCTGTAACAATAATAATTACAATATTAACTCGTCTATGTTAATTTAACACGGAAAGTGTTTACTTTGATGTGATTTTATTATCTATTAAAGTAGGGGGCACACTTGATGGGGATTCATCACGAATCACTTGCTACCAGTGGCATGCATTGCTCTGCGACTAAAGGTAGTCTGTGTGTAGGTTTTCTCGTTCGAGTGTGAATTGTGCATTGAATATTTAACAACGACTATTTATTATTATCTTCAGCTGATTGTTATGACCAACTGAATAAATGAGCGTACAAATTTCTTACTAAATTCATGGAAAAAAATGCATTTTGATTGGAAATTTGTTGCCCTTTTGATTTGTTCTATAATTCTTTCTTGTTTAGGCTAAACACAGCTTTTCAACTTTCAAGGACTGCACGCCGCTGCTTGCTACTAATCAATGTAAGCCGGCCTTGGGTTTGTCACGGAACTCATCAGCTTTTAACAATATCGAACAGAACACGGTGGGAATTATGAAACATTCATTACTGACCCGAAACTAAACTTGAAAGCTTCTCAATATTCTTCCGATGGGCGCGCCGACGAGTCCACTGTTAGCAAATATTTTTATGAATTTAGAAAACTTAGAAAATAAGATTTGTAATTGTAATTTATCACCTTTGAACAATGTTCTTACATGGAAAAGATACGTAGACGATATCTTCTGGACAGTAACAGATTGGCAACTGACTAAAGTCCTTCTTCTTATAAATTCATTCCACAAAAGCATCCAATTCACTTTAGAGATAGGCAGTAATGCATCGATTAATTTTTTAGATTTATTACTAACTTCAATAAATAACAGAATTGAATTCAACATTTTTTGTAAACCGACGTATACAGATATAACAATACATAACATGTCAAACCATCCGGTTTCAAATAAACATTCTGCTTATCATTCAATGGTACACCGGCTAGTAAAAATCCCACTATCATCTATAATTTCACGATAGAACTTTCAAAAATTAAACAAATTGCTCTAAATAATGGTTATTTTACAAATTTAATTGATGAAATCCTCAATAAGAAACTTAAACTCATTTCAACAAATACATTTTTTTATTTAGCCGTTACAAGCCTTTCTCATACTAATAAAGTTGGTTGTTTACAGGTGAAATATAATAAAAACAGTAATTATTGAATGAAACACTAGTATATATTAACTTGGCGGGTTTGCGATAAGCCGACGTAGCTCAACGGTAGAGCATCTGACCGGCAATCAGAAGGGTGCAGGTTCGAGTCCTGTCGGCGACATTTATCTTTCTCGGAAGGTTTTTTCAATTTGAATGAGTGTTTCAGGCTAATAATTATTGTTTATAAAAATAATTGTTACCCTTTGCGCTATGCACAAAAATCTTGTCGTAAAAACTTTAGTTTATCAATTAATAAATACATTTTTATTTAATACACCTGAAAATAATAAATCCCGTCCAATGGCGCAGAATCTTATATATTTCCAACTTTTCCTCACTTAGTACAAAACAAATTTCCTTCCCACATTAAACCCGCGTTCTACACTGATAACAATTTTGGTAAATTACGAAAAAATACTAAAGATAGAGAATATAAATTAAGCCTCTCAGGTATTTACCAACTATGTTGTAATGATTGTCCATCGTTCTACATAGGTAAAACAACTAGAAATATAAATATTAGAGTCACAGAACATTTAAGATGCTTAAATAATAATAACTTCTCAGAATTTGCCAATCATCTAATTTCCAAAGATCACACTTTTAACAAGGACACAGGGGTTACAATTCAAAAAATTTTATAACTTAGAAGCACTCGAAATTAGAAAATCCCTGAATAATAATGCAAGTATTTTAAATAACCAATTAACTTATCTTTTAGTCCCATTCTTAATATTTTTCCAATAAACCGCTCTGTTCTTCCCGGAAATCCTACAATTACCCCTACCCATTTGCTTACCCCCCACTCCAACACCTAAAATTTATATGTCTTGTCAATATTCTATATCATAAGTTAGTTATAATATTCTCCTGATGAAGGAAGGGTGCTTCCGAAACCGGTAGAGTGTTGATAAAATAAAAGTAGTCTACAACAAATTTATGTGTTTTTTATTGCTTCTCAATATTTTTGAAATTTGTTAATACATGGTAGAATTCCATTACAATGATTAAATAAAATACACTTTTTAAACACTATTTCAGTTAAACTGGTATCTCCAGTCTGAAGACAAGTGACATACTGGCGAAACCGGTCACGGTCAAAAATAAAAAGTGAAATAGTGTTTAAAAAGTGTATTTTATTTAATCATTGGAAGCTTCTGTCTCTGTGCTGGTCAAAAGGAATAAAAAATTGAAATTAATAACCAGCATAAATTTATTTGTTATAAATACAACAGAAATACCTTGTATATACGAGTATTCACTTACAATGTGTTAAAAGAATCTAGAAGATTAATAATGTAACAATTTTTAAAATTTTCATGGCAACCTCTAGTAAGACTGATTTTAGAACTTTTATTTTTTACAGCACAAGAGTCCCAACTGCTCCCAACCCTCTGGAACCAGCGATACTATGGCATCCCCAATTAGGGTATGTTTTGGGGCTGAAGGTTGTGGAGAAAGGGGAAGGAGATGGAGAGGAGGAAGGTAGAAAAGTGCCTGGTATTTCAGATCAGTGTTAAATATTATTGTATGAGAGTTTAAAAAACTTTCATACTTTTTTGTATAATATTAATTCATATTACTTGAAAATGATTTCCCTCGGGGTTTCATCATGTCATCTTTGGGGATGCTGTGTGGAGGGTATTGTTGGAGAAATGAAGTAGAGGAAGTTATGGGAAGGAAAAAAAGGTATGGAGGGTCCGTAAAAATCTGGAGGGTCAGTGTGTCCAGGAGTGACGAACGTATGAATTCATCCCTCCCACTGCTGTGCAAGGGGATGGGTCGAAAGAGTCCGGCTAGAGAGGTCAAAGTTCAAAGGATATTTCTAAAGCCCACATGAAGTGAAGTATTCCCTCATGTTGAAGAGAGTTGAAAAGAAATTTCTGAGATTTCTCTTCCTGAGAGAGTATGGCTACTACCCGTGGAGAGCTATCTACCGACTTTCTCTTGGGTATGGTCGGAATGAACCATCTATGGATCCGAAGGGATGAGCACATTGTTATACATTTCTTCAAAATGATTCGTGGATTGTTTGAAAACTGCCCTATCATAGAGAGCATTCATTTCTATATTCCCGATAGTTATCCCCGTCACCGACAGCATAGACCGTTTAATCTCCCAACCTGCAGAACCAACTAGATGATAGTCATGCCAGTGGGTAGGGAAATCTTAAACAGAATCAATTCGGATATTGACATATTTAGCATTAACGAACCTGCTTTTAAAGCTCTGCTGTTGCTAGTATAAAATAATATTTATATCGTGCTGTTTAAACGAAATTTATATTAATGCAATGATTTAAAAATAATAAATTAATTGAATTGAATTGAAAGGGTTTCCGTCAACCGGCCTCTCCCGATCTGGCCCACCTCACAGTTGGTGAACAGACGCATCCACAGGTGGACAGAGACAAATCTCACCCCATAAACTCGCGCACCCCTGCTAGGTCACCAAGCTTAGCGAACGAGTTAGGGTGACTTATGGCAGAGTTGTTGGTTATCCAATAAATGGTTTCCGGGGGGTGGGATAAATACCCGCCTATCAAATTCAGTATATACACAATGAAACCTCATAATAAAATTTAATTTGACGATTTTATTTCAAAGTGCACTTGTTAGGTTTTTTTTTAAATCCTCTACCAGTTTCGATACGTCCGTTTTAATTGCTTGACGTAGTTAAACTAACAAACTATGAAATTCCCCTAGAAATACAATATAATATAAAATACTCGTACAAGATGGAGCAATGTATATCCATAAAAGTGCAGCACGTGTTTGGGTAAAACCATTTTTTTAAATGATTTTATAAAATTGTGTAACTCCACACGGGAGGCCGTGGGGAAATAATTTCCCTCAGAGCAGATGTCATCTTTGATGGATGTTCTTTTGAAAGATATGAAGGAGTGAACCTTGGGTTTTGAAAACATCTATGTTGTAGGGATTCAGGAAATACAGAAGCCGTTAGATCATTCTACAGCCGAGCTATTGAACACAACGAGTCGTAGAGGCAAAAAATGTCAATCGTGTACAAATGTTGGGCACGCGTTTGATTCGCAGATCAGTACAGTCGATCTTGTAATGTAGGATTTATATTTAAAGCTACAGATTATTCTTCTGTTCGGAAGTTTAAAAAGTGTTTTACATATATATAATTATAGTCGATATTAATAGAAATACGTTATTAACGTAAATGAGGACTTGTGTTTTAGACAATTTCTATATTTTTTAAGTGATTTTTTTTAAAGGGAGATTATTCAACCGATTTATATTCAAATATAATTTTATATAATGTTATTAATCACAGTTGATAAAAAACATGCAAAAATAACAAGAGTCCGTACGCAGGAGTATGTACGATGTGACGTATGCACGCGAAGAAAAAAAAAGCAGAGAAGGTACATGGGGCATTCCATTATATCCGCATCTGTAGATAAATAGCATGGTGGTTATAAAACATGTTTTTGATATGTTAAAAATATTGGTTTATTTATAAGAAAATGTAAATGCGAGTATTAATCGGAGATTAGAAAGATACGCTACTGGAATGTGTTTTACAGATTTATTGGCGATTAACCTGTTGTCATTCTTGTTTATTGAGATATGAGATGGCCCCCCCCCCCCCACTAGGCTTTAAAGATGTGATGGCCCGTCCTTCCTTCGTTTATGATTTAATTTAGCAATAGACTTCCGTTCGCGCCACCGATTTAAGATGACTCCTCTACTGCTGCCTTAAATTTTCCTAACTAATGTGATCGGGAAACTCTTTGTAGTTTTCCTTTCAATTGGAGGTTTTTCTCCTCCTTGGCCAGCGTGTAACATCTAGCCCTATGCTAACATTCGAGTGTTTCCGATTTTCATGATTTTCACGGAAATTTTGCACTTCAATGTGGTCAATTTCCCAAGCTTTTCCGGAGTCTACGTTGTGTTGTTTTTTGTTTCAGACTATTGGAAAAACAAGGCCTTTTTTTGTGGTAACCCCTATTCTTTGTAGCGTAGGCAGACTCTCGCATACCATTGACAGAATTCGTATTCCTAACATTCCTATCTTAGACTTTAATGTTCTGAACTCTCTATTATTATCCTACTATACAATCTACGTTAATTTCCTATAGGAAGACTAGCATTTTCCTAACTTTACCCCTAAATTTTCTATTTTTCTTCTATCGTGAGTTTTAATGGGAAAACTTAGCTTCTGGGCTATACTAATTGCACTATTCCTGGTCTATATAATACGACGTAGTTTCGATTTTAAATTTGGTATACATAAATGTAATGATCACAGTATTATCGCCTTTCCTCATCGTACTAAGTGTTATTCTACATGGGTTAGTTTCAATGAATTTCATGGTTAAAAAGGTACAGTTTTACTTATTTTGGCGCCATCTCCATCCTCTCCTAAATTTGGGAAAATTACATGATTAGGTTTTAGTTTTCACAGCTTTTGTTATGACGAGAGATCGAATACGGTTTGTTTTGCTGCAATTCGGCTCCAGACCTACCCCTAAAGTACTCAGATGACCACGTTTCCGGTCAGTAACTCTCTCTTCACAGACATACAGCCTGACCAAACGGTATACGTAACCTCTTCAATTTTCAGTTCGTGCGCTATTGGTCATCCCCTGTACCGCGACAGAAAGAGCACCTTCCTTATCCATGGGTCCGAGACCCTCCGAATTCCCGTCCTCCAGACAGTTACATTTAAAGGAGATCAAACCGGTTTCGTCCCCTCGTCAAACAACATTATATACTTGCGAATTTTTGCAAAGTCCGGGTTGAAAGGCCGTCCCTCGCATCAAAAGTTCAGAGATAACCACGCTTAAATCAGCAATTATTTCTGCCCAATCGATAGGTACAAATTATAAATATATGTAAACAATACGAGTTTTTTATAATCCACAATACTCCAGTTTTCCCAGAAAATTGTGGATCTGACATCTCCAACACAGGTCGTGAATCTGTGCCAGATATTCAGACATATTACATAAGAATATACGTAAAAGTGATAATACAATATACATGATATATTACTTTTGGTTTGGTTGACAGGTTGGTTTAATGAGACCCTGCTATCTCATGTAGTTTGAATTTAACTGTAGATTGATTTTTGTTTGTCTGGAGAAAAGGTAGGACTCAAAAAAAAGCCCAAAATTTGCAAGGCCTGAACCTTGAAAACCTAAGTCGAAGATAAAATTAATTTTATAACATAACTTGGGAACGTATTGTCGACGAATGATTATGCTTATTTTGATATTTTTAATAATGTGGGTTTGTGTTTGTTCTGTTGAATTCATCAATATGTTCGAACGGGTGTGGAGCGCCTTTGAATTGAATCTTTCTATGAAAATGGCGCTATAAAAATATTTATGTAAGCAAACTACAAATACG